>PNEQ01007121.1:62341-92835 GCA_003012365.1 Medauroidea extradentata | reverse complement strand
GGTTTTAATTTAAAAGTTCGAATATACTGTGCATGGATTTACGAGATTCGTAACGGTAATTAATAGCGCCGTTAGAGTAGACGCAGAGAAACCAGTGTTTTAAGACGTTAACTCGCAGGTATTTATAACTAAGATTACTACTGAGTATAGCATGTATTCAGCCCCCGTGCATTTAATGAGTACATATTGTAGCAAAAATTTAAAGGAGCACTTTAACGTAAATGTAAACATTGTACAAGACTATGTAAATAAAAGCACGTGGCAATGTTGATGTTTACATGCAGCGGAAAGATATAAACTGGCAGAAAATAGAAATTAATCAGGGCTTTTTTTAGTGCTCACTTTATTCCGAATCACCTATACCCTGATGGATGACATTAAATGAGTCCTGCAATGGAGAAGCGACAGAATTCGAAGGGCGGGAGCCAAATCACATGTGAAAATCGGAGTCTGGCCCTGCGGAAGAATCGAACCTCGATAGTATTGGTGGACAGGGAATGCTCTAGATGCAACGCCAACCGTGGAACCATCTAATTTAAAAAGCTTCATATGTCCCATGAGTTGTTAACGTGTTATATTAAACCAGCCTTTTTAACAGAGGTCATTATCATTTACACGCCGTATGGCTGGTTCCAAAAATTGCGAGTTAAGAATACACTTATTTCATTGTTTTCGCGGATAGCTATTTTGGTACTTAGCGTTGCTCTAGGATATACGTAACGATATATAAGTAATATAAGGTGTATTTTATTGATATCACATTAACGATATTCTCATGTTTACTCGCGCAAATATTAACTTTACATTCGAATCATCGTATTAGAGGCCTGAACAAACAAATACATGAAAATGTATAGCTTCCTAATGGCAAATATCCGGGAGAATACAGTTTGTAAAATAATTCACCAAAAGTTTCTACAACCTAAATACATAAAAATTTTAATGAAAATTATAAGTGTTTTTATTTGGAGACTTTCTTGCGCAATGTTTGTTAAGGAACCTTGCGTAAACACTTTTTGTTTTATACAACTTTTTTTAAATTGTGAATTAATTAATTTCATCATTGAGTCCTTACGTGAATTCACCTAGATTCTAGAGCTCTTAACATATTGGATTTTATCCCTTCAAGCATACTTGGGGAAAATGACAGGATGGTTTGTGTGTTTAACTAGTATATAATATTTACGTGTAATGTACGCCCGCTTTTTCTACGAAATACGAACCCAGGCGCTATGCGTATGAGACGGCTTGCAACTGAATTTCCCCTGATGTAATGATACCTGTTATTTTTATATCTGCGAAGTAGTTTACGAGTCTAGGATTGTTTAAACAGTAGAAGGATGTATTGTGCAGCATGTTGCTTCTTCACAAATGTTCCACCGAGAACGATCTATCATGTGCACAGCAAAATACAATTGCGTTAAATTAGTAATTTTTATCTTTTAGACCTTCCAGTGGTTTGAAAGTTTATTGGTTGAATATTTATTCGCTTTACAAGTAGGGTTATATTCTTCCAGGCAGAAATCTTGACGTACTAGATACGGTACTATCAAAGGTAAATATTAATTCAATGACCTAACGAGGATTGAATCAGACAAGGCAAGAGCTGATGAATAATAATGAAAATTACTACGCGAAAGAAAAGGGGAATGGCAAGTCTGTGAAATTGCGGGCTCCAGTGTTATTTGAAGAGATGGCGATATAAGAAGGAGGTCGAGAAGAATGAGTGATGATTGATGGCTGGCCGCAGATAATTTGTTTTAATTGTTCCCACGCGTGTTTTGACTGAGGTTGAGTGGGTGGCAGGCGATGCGACCAGACGCCGCGGGGCAGGAATAGCGGCTGCCAATTAGCATACATCAGCGCGCTCTAATTAACTCGGCGGGCGGCGGCGAGAAGAAACAGAAAGCGTGGGGGAGGGGGAGAGGCAAGTTTCGCCCCAGAGCCTTCGGGCCAGAAGAGGGAAAGCGAATTGTTGCAACACTGGCCGTGTGAAGAGAACTGCGGTTTGGAAGTCATTCTAGTCGTATCAGCCTCTGGGAAATATTACGTCGTAGCAACGACTTGATACAGTGCGTCTGTGCAACCATCGAAAATATTTTTCATTTCGACCACTGCGTTCGGAAGACACGATTACAAAGATCATCACATTGTTTCGACGACTAAACGTAAAAAAAAAAATAAAATAAAATAAAATGAAATTCTCTGATTTTACAATGCCAATAAACTGCATAATAGGGGGCCGCGGCGTTAGAGTGGCCAGATCACTATTATCGCAAATTCCTCATTTTCCTTCTCAGGATTCCATAAAAGCGAAACATAAAATAATCCAATATGGGCGACTGGAACCAAGCCAAGGTGGAGTGTTAGACAATTTGATTGCATTTTCAGTTTTTGAGCAATAACATTTATTCAAATTGTATTATCAAAATTTTTTCTTCGACAAAGCATAGGACGTATTATTGGTAAACTGCTTGACATAAATAATAATGGTATTTCCTTAATTTGTCATGCAGAATCATAGCAAGATAATTCTCGAAAGTTAGCCTATTATTCTCTTGTAATGAGTCTACATGAAATATTCAATTATTATTTATGTCAGGCAGTTTATCAATGCTATATGCTTCGTTGAAGAGAAAAAGTTGATAATACATGTTACGGCTCAAAAACTAAAAGTACAATTAAATTGTCTAACACTTCCCCTTACAAAAAGCTCATTGTGTTAAGTATTACATTGCCGTCTATAATGACCTCGCTTACGTTACCTCACTGATCGCGAGTCCAGCGAGGAGATGCTCACTGCAAGGAGAACAGCATTTGCCGGCAGTTAAACAGTGATTATGGCAGCGGGCAGCCGCGATCCTTGGCACGTGCCCCACGGTGGTCCAACCCCCTCCCTCTCTCCTTACCACCGGGCCTGGCTATGGACCAGAGGATGCTGCGCGGAGGGGCGGCGTCTAATCCTGGTAACGAGCTGGCGGACGGCATGCCAGCGGGATCAGTCACTGGTCGGAGGGGAGGCAAGCGGAGATAAGAAGGCCACCGACTGCACTCACCTGTCTGTTTTTCTTGGGCGCCGCTCAACGACGCGGACTTGGGGCCGTGGGGCGCGGACCGCACGTCGACCTGCCCGCGCGGCGGGACACGAGGGAAGAAGCGGATGCTACCAGCAAGGTTAAGGCCATTCTACTCTTTTCTTACTGTTTTTGCGATAGTTAATTTTTTCAAGCTTAAATGATAGTGGGAGATTTTTCTTTTGGTCAGCGCTTAACATCGGGAGATCCCCGAGAAAACCCGCCGACCAACGGCATCGTCCGGTACGATTACCACATGTGAAAATCGGACCGCGCCGGGAATCAGGGTCCGGATTGCCTTGGTGGGAGGCGAATGGTCTGACCATTCGGCCAGCGGGGCCTCCTTAAATGAGAGAACGTAAATATGTTTGGCATTTTTGTTTACAATTGGTTTCGAACACAAGATGATAAACGGTTTCAACTATTAATTCACTATAGGCTACATGATTACATTTTTAGTTAAACCGTGGTAATTACTGTCTTAAAAAAAATAGCCAACGAGATGAAAACCATTTCAAACAAATGCCAAACCGATTTTTGGTATGCGCTTACATTTAAGCTTAAAATATTTACTGCGACAGCATCATACAAGAGAGCGTGATTTTAAGTGTACCGCATTATTAGGTCACTGCGCTTATACTGAACATAAGGAAAACATTTTTTCACATAAAAAAACACTCCAAGTACGCACATTAAGTCTGTTGGCGAATATGTTTAAAGGTGGATAGGATGCGTTCGTGTAGGCGGGGCACAGAATCGATGAAATGCCGCTGACCAGCGTTTATGTAATGTTGTAGCGATTCTACGCCACTCAACAGGCGTGCCATTATACTATTTTCTTAAGTTGTGGCCATACAATTTTATCTGTGCGAAGTAGCCTACGTTTTAAATTACAACGCATATTTCCATGTCTTTATGGATCCAATTGGTATTTTCTCACGGAAAAGCATATTAAATCATTTTCAGAGGCCCGAACATCAAGTTCCTTACAAGATTACTGAACATTTTAAACTTATAGCGATATAGTATGTAGTGTGTGTTTTTTTAGATACACAAATGTTATTCGTTAAGTAGTTTTGCAAAAATAGGTAAATAAATAAACGCGAACCGCTGCAAAATAATTCAAGCACAGGTAGGGAGAATATTGTTAAAAGCCTGAGTAAAAATTTTCATTTTCGTTTCGTGTGTGCATTCTGGGAGGGTAAAAATAGATAAAGAGCCTTTTTGCAGAGTCATTGTTAGTTGTTATATTTTCATTATAGACGCGAGAGTTGTGCTAAGAGGATGAAGCGGAGTTGGTCGAATTTCTAGAGAATTTTTTTTTTTTTTTTTTTTTTTTTTTTTTTTTTTTTTTTTTTTTTTTTTTTTTTTTTTTAAATTTTGAGAAGAAGAATGTTAAAAACAATAGGCGACTATACCGCAAATTCTATTTACCTTGAGCTACAATACCAGCACGGCACTAGAGCTAGTAATGTATAGTTAGGTCGCAGTTTGTCGGGCAAATCATGAATGTAAAAAAATGTACACACACATTGCGGCGTAATTATATGTTGACAGCTAAACCGCAAGGTCTGCACTGTAGAGAAATGTAAATAGAATTTGAGGTATAATCGCATATTTAACATATTTCTTCTTAGAATTCCAAAAAGCGAAAAATAATAAAATTCAATATGGCGACTGAAACCGAGGCTTAAAAGGAAATCCCGTTATTTAACTAACTAAATACCGTAACATTCTCTGTTTTGTCAAAACAAAATCAGAGTTCGTAGTTAAAACCAGTTATAACAGTGTTACAGAACGATTTTACGATATCGGCTCCTGTATATATGTTTTTAAAAATAATTGTCATCCGAAATGTTGGAAATACGGCCCGAGTCCTTAAGGTAACGGTCGTACTTTTATATATTATCCGGCTATAAAAATACAGAATCACCACTTAAACACACGTTCAGGCGTAAAGACTACACCTGCCTTGCGCGTAGAGTCGATAAAAAATTGTGCACTAGCAGGGCAAGCGCGAACACATATTAGCAAACTAGGCTCATTCCTAGCGTGTCAAAATATTGTTACTGACAGCGTTAAAACTAAAAGTTCTATAACATAAAATGAATAACAATGGTACTTAGTTAAATTTTGCTACTGTCAAAATAACTACTGTGTAACTATTTAAAATTATACGTATATAATGTTATGCTTACTATAAAAAATAATAATATGAAATGTGTCTGTCTTAATCATTACACATTTAGCAAGACGTCTATTAGGAGCAGTCTCAACAATTCGTTGCCAAATTAATAATGTAGCACGTGACTAATTAAAATATTTGCAGTTGGCAGCTCGTAAATTCAATAGCGCCCAAACACAAGCGTATTACGCATAGATTAATATATTTTCGCAGCTCTGAATGTGTCAGCTGAGAAGGTAGAACAGGTTTGCTGTAATAAATACGGTTCGTTACCAAATAAAAACAATTTGACACCATTACAAAACATGCATTCCGAATGCGCTTGTATGTAATGAATATGTTCGCGTCAAGTTAAAAACTTCTCCAGTGTCAGGTTTTAGTCTGTTTTAGTCAAAATGGTCCTCGCCACCAATCAGGGAAGAACGTTTTCACAAATGAATATGCGATTTGGCTTATTCCAATCCTATATGGACGTTTAACCACCAAACATACGGAATCAAAATAGCTATTATAGTTTCGCGTTCACAGTTACAATTTCGCGAGTCTCTTGCAAATATAATGAAACATAATAATTAGGTGACTTTAGGGGCTAATTTCCCACGAAACAAACACATGGAATTTTAGACGCGTGGTTGTAGTCTGTCGCACACCAGATACGTTTAAATTAGTCTCCTCAAGTACATGTTGTGTATCTGAATGATAAAAAAATACGCATAAAAGCACAGTTCTTTAATACGTAATTTAAAATAAAACGGTTTTGAACCTCCGCGTACACAAATGAAGACTCCATATATGTAGAATGAAGATATTTCATGTTGTAATTAAATTACTGTAGCTAGAAAGGTTTCACGGCTAGGCGTCAGGTTTAAACAAGGGAGGCTTTTCTTTAAACTAATAAAGATGTCATAACGAGCTATGTAAAAAGTTGCAATCACAGTGTTTTATTTTACACGTCGTAATTCGTATAATTAATCACACCATTTAACTTTACTTGCTATTCATTACTTTCACGAGAGATTTAAATAAATGGACTCGATTAGAATCTTCATTCCATTCCTGAAACTAATCGCTTGAAACACAGATAAGGCGAACGTTGGTTCAGTTAGAGGTCCCTTCATATACCAGAAGCAGGCAAACACTCACAGCAGTAATGCTTGGCGGGTGGCTATACGTCCAGGGACAGTCTGAAACTCCACGTAACGTAAATGAATACACAAGAAAAAATTGCATAACATTTGACGTGATTTATGTCCTTACAAGTTACTTCACGTTGCAACACTTAAGCTCAGACTGATAACAGTTATTATCTCATGAGTTACGTATCCTTGTAAGATGATAGTGTGGCTGCCCTCTTCATAAACGAGTACAATATAATTTTTATGTATGAATGTATGCCTACTCGTATCGGTAAGAGAAGTGTACGAGGGGAAGACAGACGTCAGTTGATTGTTTTGTGCTTAGTGACTACGAAGCAAGCGGTGAGTAAGCAATAATCAACCTTATAGCCCGCACGCTTCCAGTCCAATAACACGCAAATTGGATCGGCAACTGTATAATATTATTACAGATGTATAAAAAAACCAAGTTTTGAGCCACAGATGCCAGGATGTAATTTTATTTTTTTAAGTTAAGTAGACTTAGTACCGAAGCCACAAAAACTATATTTATCCCCTTTTTTCTCCTTTTTTTGAAGGCCTTTTTCCGCTTTTTTTAATTTTTGAATACGCACACACCGATTTCATACAACAGAGCAGCTCCTTGCTCGCAGACACCGAGCTGAAATGAAAAATCAGTATGAAAGAAATTATTATCAATGGATTAATTAATATGAAGGGTAACTCTTCTAGACAAAAATAATTGCTGAACAAAAATTATACATGAACACTACAACTTAAATGAATTTAAAAAATATATTAAATATTTTTTTATGAAATTAAAATTTTGAAGTTGAATTTTAAAAATTAGAATTTTTTTTAGTGAGGCTGTATTTTAAGCAATTACACTTAGAAAAATTTTTGTTTGTTTAAAAAATCGACCTATAGACAAGTAACTTTAACATAGGTTCCGCATTTAAAATTCTAGGCTGTATGTTTGGTTGGTAAGTTCTTGAGTTTCTGAGGAATTTCTGTATTCAGGCTCTACCACCGACGACCGAACGTCGCGTCCATAATTTCCGTCTTCGCCAATCATTATTATTAATGTTTTTATTTATCCATCGAACTTCCTGCCTACAGTGTTGCAACCAAAGACCGCCAAAATACACACGAGCAGCTCCCGGAACTGAAGTTTATTCCCTCCCGTAACCCCCTCTCCCGAGTTTTCTATCACCGGATGCCTTCCTTCAATCCTCAAGGTGCTCAACGGTTCCGTCAGCCATCGTGGAATATTTTCGCCACGTGACCCACAGTCTGTTTACTGTCTCGCGCGAGAAGGTTTAGTAGAAAAAATCAAGAAAGACGAGGAAGGGGCAACGCACTTCCCCTAGCCCCCTCCACGTGAAGGGTCACCGAACTCTTTATACTATGTGTAGGTCCCCACGGTTAGAAGACAGTCAGCCATAAAAATAACGACCGTTTGACCATATGTCCGTGACTTGTCCGCCAACCGTCCTGCCCCACATCATAGAAGCTAATTGCGGGTAGATAATTAGATTCATATGGTTTGATAGATATGCCTCGCAGAACGTCCACCTTGGGCTGCGATGATGCTATTACTGTTATGTTAGAGGACGTCGTCTACATTGAGTAGTTTTGTGAGTTAAAGACTCAGAAGCGAAGGAACCATAAGGGCGACCTTGAAACACGAATGAACTGCCACATCGACACAACGAGCCAAGGACTCAACTAGCGTGCAAGGTTCTCGCCGATACATTGTTACTATGAGACATTAAGGGTGTTCAAGTGCGATACGATCATAATTTTATATTTATATGAAATAGTGTTAGTTTTCTAGACGATACTTGTGAGTACAGTTTCCTAGTACGAAACAATTTTAACTCGCATAGTTTTCTCATAGCGGTGTTTCAAAGTAAAAATTTGCATGTTCTGCTGCCATGCAAATAGTGAAAACCAATCTACTTGCTTTGGTGAAATAATTCACAGTGAATTGACATGCCACGGGCTATGTAATGAAACATTTTTAAAAAAATCCCGTGAGTAATTTTTGTATTTTAAAAATGGCTGAATTTTCAACTTTTTTCTTGCACGTTTACGATTTTTAAAAAAATTCAAAATAATACGTTATGGTCTTTTAAATACTTTATTGCATAGCTCATGGGATGTATTATCACCGTGAATTATTTTATTCAAGTAGGTCAGTTGGTTTTCACTATTTGCATGGCAGCAGAACAAGCAAATTACGACTTTGTCGCACCGTCATGAGAAAACTATTAAAGCTAAAAGTATTTTGTAAGAGAAAAACGTACTCACAAGTATCTTCTAAGAAACTGAAACTAACTAAAAAAAAATTATTTTATCGCACTTAAATACCCTTAAGCGGAGACCGTATAATTTGTTGGTGGAAAGTCTGTAGCAAAGTTCAATGCATGTTTTTGTCATAGTTTAACGTGCATATGATTAGTACTTTTAAAAGTACAGTAGTTCGAAAAAAACCCGTTTTTAGCATCGTTGACGAGCTTCGAACAATATTTTTAACTGACATGGTGTCTCACAGACATTCCGTACTTGTCCGACGTGTGTGTTTTCATTTCGCACATTGGCATAATGGCAGCATGTGGAGTAGTTATAAAAACTAGGTATAGTTTCCAGCAAATTACAATGCATTTTGCATTTAAAGTGCTTCTGTGCACCAAACATGTTAGGTATGCGGTGCTACTGCCGAATACTGAGGATAGCATCCCCCCTTTCCCCCAGCCTGGGATCTCCACGTTGGCAGATGATGCATTTTGCCTCGTGCGGAGAGTAAACGGAAGTGCTCGTGCTCGGGCGAGCAGATGTCACATCTGGTTTCAGACTGGAAGCGTGCCGTATGTCGGCCAGCATGGTTCCGTGAGAGTCCGTGTCACTTATAAAGCTGGATTTTTAAATAATTTCTCCCCGATTCTAATTTTGACAGAACTACAATATCGACTTATCTCTTTACCTTCATCGCGCACATTGTAACTTATACGAAATGTTATAACGTTATTACGAAATACTTATGATAGTACGAACTTACAAATACTATTATCTCTCACCGTGTAATAAAGATTAAATAACTCTTAATACCAAGTCAGTCTAATAATACGCTCCGAATCGTACAAAGAAATTTTTCTATTAAATGATACTGCCTGTAATTTTCCATCAAACCCTCAATTCATTACACGAAAATAAAAATTTGAACAAATAAAGGTGACGCAGCCTCATAAGCACAGGATATATGAGCGTATGAGTTGAAACCGATGGTTTACATCGTGCGTGTGAAAGACTTTGCGTGGCATAAATATGCTGAGATGAGAATATACAATAGGTTGCTCTTTGCATAGATTTTTTTACGGTAAAGTGAGCACGTTTGCAAGCCTTGCTTTGTTTTTTGTTACGTCTATTTATATAAATGTTCATCTTAGTAGTACGAACATTGACGTGTGGTTAATATAGACACAAAATATACATTTTACCGACATCAAGTTTCGGTGCTTGTGGGCTACGGTAGAATATATTTAGTGGTGGTTATTTTCTTGAGATAGCCGTGAAAAAGTGATTACTTTATCGTGAAAAGCAGGCACCTAAATTAAAGTTAAATACATACGAAACATAAATTATTGTATTTCCAAAAAGAACCCGAAATCATCGTCGTAATGATTTATACTTGCTAATAATCTGAAGATGTGTTGTTGAAAAATACTCTTGTCTAAGAATTCATTCCATTACTGTTAAAATTACACTAAGGTGCATCGCACTTACAAGCACGTAATTCTCTGTTTCTTTTTGCCCCCATTTCCAAATTATATGATTTTGGCAGTTTAAGTTAAGACCGAGTTTTCACCATAAATGACCATAACATTGTAACAAAAAAACGTGTGAACAACCTCAGGTAGTGGCTCCCTAAGATAATGATTTCCCATAGGTGCTTGCCGAGCCGATGGGCGATCTTCCACTGTGTAGGCATAGCTAATAAACAACTATATTCGACAGAGATAATCAAGGCCTGAGCACCTAACAGAAAATTGTATTTCCTCTCCACTACTGATTCATTGGCGAGTTGGCGTGAAGGGTCGTCTGAGCGACGAGATTTTGGTCAGCGAAATGTTCAGAGCTGTCGCGGGATATTAGGTGAGTGTGGATCAGCGCCAGAATGACAGAGCGGGGTAAACGGTACATCCCCGAGAAAACCTGTCGTTCAGCACCATCCTCACTTTCCGAAATCCGGGTCGACACCGGCGGGAATTGAGCTCGTTTGCCCCTTTGTGGGAGGCGAGCGCCCTAACAGCTACGCGGACTTGCGACGAGATACGTGGCGAACACGCAAGAGTTCGCACTCCCAGATAGCAAGCGCGCTCATTGTATTCTGTTTACACAACATTCAAAGCGATAACGTACAAAGGTTATTATAGTAAATTGTAGGCAATAAGTATTGATTTTATTCTATTGCATTTTTTCAATTTTTTGCCAAGAAGTATACTTAAAATGATATACTAGTTCATAGATTTGAAAACAAAATTATAAACTTAAATCTAAAAATTTAAAACATACAAACACACACATATACATTGTACATTCCTTGTAAAAATTACGTTCGGAGCAGTAATTAGTTTAGGTAATGTAAGTGGAGTTTACGTCTCTTCGACCGCTAGATTATTATAAACGGTGACACAACTTGGTGTAATGACAGGAACTGGGAGAGGAGTCGGCATTTGTTAAAGAACAATCCCAGCATTCGCCCGGAGCGATTTCGAGAAGCCAGGGAAAATATAAATCAGGATTGCCGGAACCGGGGATCGATCCTGGGTCTTCCCAAATGCGAGTCCAGTGTATTGCAGTTACCCCACCTAGTTCAGTTATTAGTTTAGAAGGAAACAACACGTGGATACTTATTTGAGAATCTCCCAGAGCTATAAGACATATATTAAGGCAGCCACCTGGTGAAGGGTATGTTTGTGTGTATGAGGCAAAAATCGATGAGGCGCTACGAGCGATGTCGACAGGCACATGTATTGTAATATCGCCTCTACGGCCAAAGTGGTAAACGCGTGCGCAGTGTTCCCGCCGTAACATTTTTACTGTGGTAATTTGAGCGGCGAGTGTGACCCTATCATTTTATTGAACGCGTCTCTGTAGCAAAGTTCAATGTACTTGTAGACCTCAGTTTCGAACAAATCCGGTACATATATCTTGAGAATCAACCGCGTGAAAAAACCGTTTTTAGCCAAGTTCGAGTGCTTTAAAATAATACTTCCAATGTGCGTGGTGTTTTGGAAGTTACGTTCACAAGTAGTCTGAAGTGCGTTTTCTTTTCTTAGATAAGCATTGTGGACGCACGTATACTGGTCGCTGAGCATAAAAGTAACTCCGAACACGTCGCAAGCAGTTCGAGCACCATCCAGGCGGCCGCCTTAAGTTCGGTTAATTATACTTCACAATAGGAAGAAAATTGTACTTCTTATGGATGTGTTTGGCAAGAGAAACTATCCGGCGTTAATAGCGCCAGCATCATAAAGCGTTTTTCATAATGCGCAGTTGGCAGTTGAGCAGTCGAAGATAAACGTTAACCATCTCCTACTGTGGACTGCCCGACTGCAGACTGTGTTTTGTGACTACACCTATATCAAACATTAATCTCAGACAACCGGCTATTAACTGCTGAATGCGCACAGCAAATCTACCCTTAGGTGTCAAATTTATGTTCTCGCTTATGGAGAGAACTTTTGAGTACAAAACTGAATTTTGCCGAAGAACGAAATTATCTTCATATGCATCAGCATAAGTTTTACTCTTTGCTGAAACCACCGTAACTTGTCCCATACCAAATCTAAGGGGTATGGAACGACAAGACGTCGAGCAAACTACGGAAATATTCAGTCGTCCATGACATCTGAGCTACTCATCACAATTCCATTAGACTTTCTTATTGAGTAGGTATTTTATCAGCGGACGTCTGTTTATACAGCACTAGACGGTAGTATGCTTTAATTTCGAGTAAAAAAACTAAAAACGGTTTTTAGAAAAATGAGTGCTTTAAGCCTCAAAATCCATAAAAATGTACTGAAAAAAGAATATAGTTGCAGGTACCATACTTCTGTTAAAATAGGGACAACCAAACTGTTTTGTTGTCCATATTTTTAACAAAAGTATGGTACCTGCAGCTATATTCTTTTTTCAGTGTGGAAATTTTTAACTTTTATAGTTTTAATGTGATAATATCCACCCCTATAATAATCGCATTTCAAAAATATTCGCGCTTTGATTTGAAAATAGTTTTAACATCCATAAAACTCTTCGCGAGAGGTTTCGGGATAAAAAAAATTGCAGGTTTGTTATTGCAGGAGTGTGCCTAGGTTTTTTGTTCCAGGGGTGTTATGGCCGTAGTTAGGTTTTGCATGGGGGGGGGGGGGCTGGAAATGTTATAAAGCAACGCCGATCTCACTCCCTTCACAATAAAGCGAGTTGTCCGAGGGATCCTCCCCCAGGGAAAATATGAATTTAAAGGTGCAAAATTGTGCTACTTAATCAGTTTCCGCCGTGATGTAAGAAGGTTAAGTGGGTCTGGACCCCATGGTGCCAAAGTTTTGTTGGATGATTTGGCAATCACATCATTATAGTTTAACATCGTAAAGCCGGATTCACAACTATACTTAACGTACGTAAGGTTTGTGGGATTGACTTTAAAACACTAAAGAATCTAGAAGTGCTCAACATTTGTTTTTGTTAATGCAAAATGTCGGTAGAAAATTATTATTAAGTGTTTTTAAACGGAATGTATTGAATAATTTACGACATAAAAAAGAAGTATTTCAAAAACATTATTGACATAAAATTATATTTTGCGAACTTAGGGCTACTTTTAAGCGGGATTCACAACCACCACTTAGTGTACGTAGCGTACTACAAAGTAGAAAGTTAATCAACTCGTTTACGTACGTACGCTACGCGAGGTTGTAAATGCTTGCATGCAACCTTGCAGCGTTTCTACTTTTATGTGTAACTAACGTACGTAGGCCTACTCTCCGTGATGGTTGTGAACCCAGCCAGTTAAATTTACGCAGATAGAGGAAGTAAAATGATATTATCTTACAGGAAAATAATAATTATTCAAAAGTTTTTCACACACTTTTACGGGAAGGGAAGGGGATCGTTTATCCTCCAACTCCTCTCAACCCCCCCCCCCCCTCCACCAATGCGACTCTGTGTTACGGACTCGGGCGTGTCTGATGAACTGTCGCCCAATTACAATCGTAGCAGATATGCAAATGTGTTAGAATTTTACTAGCTTGTTCTGAAATGAAGTCGCGAAATTTCCCGATCTGATCCCTAAACGTTAAGCTTTCTTGTGATTCAGTTTGTTTAAGTTGGTTAAACCGATGTACAACACTGCAATAGTCAAATTGCGAACTAAGACGAAGATCGCTGAACTGGTTTCAAAATGTGATAGTTGGCCGCACTGACGTCGCACGGCTTGAAAATGGAGACACGTGCTGCCACCTGTGCGGGAAGGCGCGAAGCTCTTGGTGCCGTGGAGTGACCACCCTTCACCCTCGTGCGGTGGATAATCATTGCTCGGGAGGTAGCAGCGACTAATTGTTTACCTCTGACCCTCCCCGGGACGTCACTAGGGGTGTTCAAAAGGGAAGGCGGTTATTAATTAACGCGCTGTCTCGTTAATCTCGGCTTGTCGAGGAGGGAGGGAACGTCTGGGAGCTTGGTCTAGCTGCCTCGGGCACACCCACTATCACGAGATTGCCGGCTGCAGGCGGTAATGGCATCCTGCCACATATCAGGACCGTACAGCGGCCCGCACCTCGCCAACCGTTGCAGGTAATTCCTCCGTGAATTATTACACGCGTGGCATCGGATCTCGACCGTAACTCACGACCGGTCCGTACGTTTCGAAGGCGAAACTATTGTCTTGGTGTCATTGGAACGGTCGTTCATTCCAGCACGAAGATATCGGGTTGCAACGGACGAACACGTGCAAATTAAATCTAAGTGATTCATGCAAACGTTTATCGTGTGGATATTCGAACTAACCAGACAGACGTGTGATAATAAGATAAATTAGAGTTTGTTTGTTTGCCGAGGTAAATTAAACTGCACTATAGTTATGCTGTTACTTTTTTCTTAGTAGCTATTATCGGTAGGCTAAATCACTGCAGCCACACTTCGATACCCTCACGCAACATCGGACAACTTAACAAAACACGGCCGACAGAAACGCAGCGCAATTGCAATCTATGGCCAATTTTCATCGTTTATTTTATTTTTATTTATTTATCAATTTTTTATCCTCAAGTTACTCTTTACGGCGAGGCGACTAGTTCTTTAGAAAAAATATTGAGGTAGTTTATTCATTTGATTCGCTGTAGTAAATATAAATTTCTAGTCAAACTGTCATTGCTTTTTAATTACCATTTACTAATTAACCTATTGTTTTCAATAAAAAATTATTTTCGGCACATTTCAGAATATTTATAACATGAAATCAAATATACCAACACCAACAAGAATGAAATATCCAAGATACTGTATGCTGTAGACTACAGATATATAAATAATACATTGAGATTTTGGTGCAGGGAACTACTGGGCGTTTGTATGCAGTGACATGTGTCGATAAAATACTGACCTCTAATTCAAGAATCATTTACAGACATCAGACCTTCTCATATGACTACTGAACCGTTTGCTTAATGTCCGTGAGTAAAACAGGCTCAAAGGGAACGAAAAATGTATTCATAATTTTTTGCTGCGACAAAAATGTTTTAACAGTTCGTACGATTATGCACAAAAAACGTAAGACGATTACGGGATCTCAAGGATCATAGTGACCGTAGTATCGATGCCCACTTGGTTTAATCGAATAAGTTGTAACAAATGTTGGACGAAAATAATCATCGTACTAGCCTGCGCGCCACAATGCCACATAAGCATGACTAACTATTGTACACGGCCACAGCAGATATCTGTAGACTAAAATGTGTGTCCCGATGTGCACTTCCCATGTTGTAGGCTACTATAGGTGCCGTACAGTAAAGTCAACCTTTCAGAAACAACTGTTGTAAAAATGGCACTGAGAATGTTACATTTAGTACTCCACAGACATTTAAAATAAAACAGCAAATGGCAATCTGCCATAAATAATTACAGAATAATTAAGGGTGACACCTGCCCCACGCTTGAAATCCGTTTCAATGTGTACGTAAACGTGTTTTTTTTTTACGGAAATATTCCACGTGTGCCCGTTGTGCCAACGTACGAAAAGAAAACAAACTTCAGACAAGGTCGGAACCATGCTTATTAAAAACACAGTTTCTAAGCTCTCCAACATAGCTAAAAACCGTATTTTCAGACTGCCGTACTTCAAAATGTATTGACTGAACGTACGTATGTGAAACGCAGATTGCGACCTGCACTGACTTAGTTGCAGACTTTCCATCAATAAAATTATATGCTCACCGCTTAGTGTCCCATAGTAAAAACGGTTCGGTGGGAACCTTGCACGCTAATTCTGCGCCTGGCACGTTGAGGCGATGCGGCATTTTATGCGCGCTTCAAGGTCGCCCTTATATCTCCGTATCTCCGTCGTTTGTGAGTCTCTAACTCGCAGGTAGGCAGCGCCCTTAATGTACAATTTTCTGTGTCATTTCTCAAAACGTGAATTTATAAAGGAAGGTTGAACTTACTGTGTGACACCCATACAGACGTACATGCATTGTTTACTGTTAGCGCACTACGTCTGGGCGGTGGAATGAGTGGATATGTGAGTTTGCGCGCACCAAAGTCACTGTAACACAGTTAATGGAACAAGCATTAGACACCGCGATTTTAGTAATGTGAGTGCTGAGTGTGGGGACTGTCACATATAATGTTTTTTGGTTGGTGTGTATGCACTGCCGAGCCGTCCATTTCGGCTGATGACAGTGTAACATGTCACTGAGCGCACCAACAGGAGGTTTTTTTTTTGCAGAATATTCAGCAATGAATTTAAGTGGAAGAGGGTTGATAGATTTGGTCAGCGTTAAGAAAATGTTTCCGAGGTTTAGGATACACTTCATGTTTTCGTGACATAACAAGAAAGAACGTGTTAAAATTTCACAGATCGTTTGAAAAACACAATTTCACACATTATTTTACCATACACTAAATATTTAATTTAAAATCTAAATAAATACAGTTTTAAAAATGTAATTTTAATCCAGTGTGAGAATTCAGATCAAATATAGCCAACCATGAAGTCACGGGACGTGGCAGTAGCATTGTTATTGAACATAATGTGTTTGTTAACCTTCAGCAAGGCATTTATTTATAACTTTATTAAAATAAAATTGTATCTTGGCACTTAAAACTGGAAATATAAATAGACATTAATTGAAATTGCCACGGAAAATACCTCACGTCATTCTAATAACAAAAACGGTTGTTTTAAGTTGTAAAGTGACGTTTTGTTTGTACTCATTTTAGATTTGAGGGGTATGGAAAGGTACGATGTCGAGCGAACGAACTGGAGTACTCAGCCGTCGATAACATCTAAACTACTCATCATTCGATGGGACTTTTGGACGAGAAGATATATTATTAGCGGACGTGTGCGTGTGTATGTATATGCATATATACAGCACTAGTCAATAATATAATTTTTACTCCAAAACAAACCATATTACCGCACCGTCACTTCTGAACCTCTAACTCGCTGGCTTTGAATATACCGCTGGTAGGAATGTTCTGTTATAGATTTCTTAGGAGGCTAAAGGGGAAGTGTTTAAGCCCGAACCTCCCCACGCCTTTTGACTACGCCACTGGTAGCAGACGGCGAGATCGGGGAATATAAGATACGCGACCAATTATCAGTGTGTAGGCTGCAAGGCGAACTGTAATGGGCGCCGGCAGTCGTTCCACAGTTTACGACTGACGTGTCCCGCGCGAACATCACCACGGCGATGTTGCCGGAGCACCATGAAGCACTCTGCTGTTTACGAGCCACTCTCCGTGCAACTACATCTTTTGTGTCCCTCCGCCTCGGCCGAAACCGTTGCAACAGCAGACAAAAATATTACGTTTAGGACTAGTCGCATATTTATTTACTAGCGCTGTTTCAAGAGACATTTCATAATTTAAGAGTGCCGCCTACCTGCGCGTTACAGGCTTAGAAGCGACGGAGCTATATGGGCGACCTTGAAGCGTGCATCAAATGCCGCATCGTCTCAACGAGCCAAACGCTGAACTAGCGTGTGAGATTCCCGCCTATTATCTCTCATTTTATTCTTCTCTTTTACATTCGATTCATGATTGTTAATGCATTAAAACGTTGTATTTCGGCTGGTAGTAAATTAAAAAAAGAACGAGTCCCTTTTACATAACCATAAATGGGGTACCTATGATTCATAACTAGAAATTCATATCTTTCAATGTCTCTTGATCTACTTTAGAGGAGTCTTCGCCGGTGTCAAATATCCACATTTGACCAGCGTAGCGATAAGAGCCAGTGTCCCACGCTTGACGAGAAGCTTATCGCCTCTATTTGCAGCGCGTAAAACTGGCGTGTAAGGTTTCCGTTGTAGTCATTTTCCTACGGGACTTAAGCAGTGACCACAACATTTTATTTTTGAATAGTATGAAGTAAAGACAAATACATGCTTCTCGCTTTGCATTTTACGAATTCTGGTAATATTTTCGGAATTACAATAGTCTAAAAAACACCGTTTTGTAGCCATTTTTGAGAGGCCCGAAAATCATGTTTCTAACAAGCGTGCTGAATTTTTGAAAACATAGAAGCATAGTTTCAAGTGTGTGTTATTTGTAGGTAAACATAATGTGAAGAAGTTAAGCGGTTTCGCGTAAAAAAGAATACGCTTGAAACGCTGCAACGCCGTCCATGCGCCAGTCGAGGACTCCTCTTTAGGAATCCTCCTTTACTACACGTTTGAAACAAAACTCTCTGCGTAGGGAGTGTCTACAGCTACACCAGTAATCAGCTGTGGCTTTATCTCTCTTAGTAAAACGTAACTTCAAGTGCTCAAACGTAAACGCCGTGGTCTTTCATTTCTTTCAAAAAATTGCAAATAACTCGAATATTTTTTAACCAAATGCTTTGAAAAATTTGAGAATGTTAACAGTCATAGGATGCACAATTTTGTCAGAACTTTTTTTTTTAATAATGTACCGTTTGCTAGCAAAAAAATATTTTGCTTCATTTTGGCTTATTGATATTTTAGGGGCAAAAATCTGAAATTCCGTTTGGTGTATTGCAACAGAAAAATTTTGATTCAATCGATGATGTATAAGTCTTAAAACTGTAAGAATGAATTTTTTATATATGTATTAATTTGCGTTTAAAAATATATTTTTTCGAAACCACTGCAAAACTAAGGAGCGAAGCCTTAAGGAGCTGTGATCTTTCGTAACAATGGACGCCCCAGAACTCCAGAAAACCAACACTTAACTGAGTTTTTATTTTATTACTTGACCTCTGTTTACACAACACAAGCCGGTAATATACTTTGCTTTCGAGTAAAAAAAAATAAAAATGTTTTTTAGAAAAGCCATTAAAAACATTAAAAAAACTAACTGTAATTTTATACTTTTTAATACGACAATATTCAGGTCTCTTTAGTAACCGAATTTAAAAAAATACTCGCGATTCGATTTGAAAATAATTTTACTATCAGAAAACATCCGCGCGAGAAATTATGAGCAGGTATAATTTCTTTGATTAGTACCACTGAGACACAGGCTAAGTAGTCATACAGACTTGAAATTATGTGGTGGTTCATTTGATACGGGCGAACTTTGCCGCTTATTGGCTGCCCGAGGTTGTAGATACTAGTCTCATGTATGTCTGGCTCCTGCGTGTTACTGCTCCATATTGATGGCCAGCGAAACTATCTTGCTGACGTGTGTGACTGAGTTTTACGTCCTACCGGCTATTTCACTTCCGTATTCCTAAATGTTCTGTGACTGAGACTGTTTCAAAGTGGTGAAACCTATTTAAATTCTGCTGATTTCCGGAGTGTGGTAAATAACTGTAGGAACGTTTTGGCTGACAGACCCACCCCTCTCCAGACACACCTCGAGATGATGGACAACATTAAACATGTCCTGCCACGATCCCTCCTGACGTAGATAAAACGTCTCACGTCGGATGGTTAGTAGGGCGTGTAGGGGGGAGGGTTAGTTTCTAAGATCGGTTGGCGTAAGAATGGAATGGCAGGGGAAGCAAACACAGCAGGCAGGTCTCAGTCACTCGGCAGCCTCGGGTCAAAGGTTAGGATTGCGGCTCGTGTCCCAGGGCTGGAGAGGAAAAAGGGATTTTTTTGTTGTATTGTTGCCCCTGTAGCCCGTCGTGCAGTTCGGTGGGTGGCGTTTATAAATTACATGCTGTATATCCTCGGAATGAAAAGGGGGCCACGAAGTAAAAAAAAAAAAAAAAAAAAATACTACGCCTTACAAACATGTCTGAAAAATATTCGTCAAATTAATTTTTTTGCCACTCAATATTGTTAAGGGGCCTGCGTAGATAGGCTGCGTTTGAGAGTGTGAGGCAGGAGCGGTAAGGTTGCGGTCGACCGACGTATGTATTGCAGTATCGCTTCTCAGCGCAAGCTAAGCTGGCGTGCAGTGCTTTACTATAATCCTTTTTCCTATGTGACCATATTATTTTATGTGTGGACAACGCAGGTCAAAGTCAAACGATTGTTTCTATAGTTACGATTTTCGAATCCGGTTGTTATATTTATAGATGCGGTTGTCTGGAAAGCCCATTTTGAGGGGCCCGAAAATGCTGTTTGTATTAAACGTTCCGGATTTTTAAATCTATAGAGCCATGGTTTTAAGTGTGTATTCTTCCCATAGATATACAAATATAAAGCGCGTTAAATAGTTTCGTCAAAAAAAGAATCGTAGCAACTCGCTACAACATATTTGAAGCGTAGGTAGGGAGGCCCCGTAAGTTTATAAGTCACACACACACACACACTCTCTCTCTCTCTCTCTCTCTCTCTATATATATATATATATATATATATATATATATATATATATATATATATATATATATATATATATATATATATATAGCGAGAGAGAGAGAGAGAGAGAGAGAGTCACCAGATCTGCGAGACAAACATAGTGAGGAGTAAGGGCGTTCTTTGCGAAAATTAAGTTAGAAATTGCTGTAAACAAACGCCAAGAAACAACTAATAGGGACAGGAAACTATTGTGAGAACGGAGCTGAAATTGTGAACTTATATTACATGTGCTGAAACCACTTGACAGGAATTAATTTTTGGTAAGCATACCAAACAATTCACTAGACTACTTGTAAAATGCATTTACCCTTGTTGGACTTCTACATTCACTACATAGTAAAATTGGGTTGTCAACTCTAGTTAACTAATGTCTTAGTAAATTCTTACGTAAATTATGATCACGGGGTTATGAACTAACATTGCAGTTTGTAAAAAATAAGTCATATTGCTAACGAAACCTCCAACTACTGGTTTGTGACTAGACGGACCGCCAAAATTTATAATGCTACGTAATGCTTAGGAGAAAATTGGTTTATCCTTTGAACAAAACAACCAAACAAGTATGAACGATAAACTGCTGAGACAACAGAAAAACTCGATGTCATTTAATTCATTTAGATCAGTTGTTATATAAGGGCAACATTTTAGTGCTGGGAAGGAAGCGATATGTGTATAGTACCTGAACGTAAATAACATACCAGTCTACGGTGCGAGAGGTCCTGGGATCGTATCTCAGCACGTGATGTTTGTGTCCATTTCTTATGTCTACACAATTGGTAAGTTGTGCCTTACTAAGCCTAACGGCATAAAACCGGGGGACGTAAATAAATCATCTAAAAAAAATTAATTCACATTTCAACTCGCCTCTTTCACTGTACTGTCCGTTATACGCAATCTGAGTAAATTTTGACAGTTTCGAGGGCATTCGACTGTTAACATTATGTAATAACTTTCACGTAATGTACAAAATTTACTGCACAACTCATATTCATTTAAGAACTATTATTTTCGAATAGGATTGCATAAGATATGTAGAATACACTATTTGTATTTCTCGCCAGCGACTTCTTTGACGTGGATTTTAATTTAATGCAATAATGCATATATTAAATAGTACATTTAAAAAGTTGAAATATTTTTAAGTAAACAATGCTTATTTTGACAGTAATCCCAAAATAATAAAAACACACAAAAAAATTTAATTTTCAAAAACTCTGAAGGAAAATAGTTTTAATATCTTAAATGGTTCATAATGATTGAAAGGCTTATTAATAACCGTTTAGAAATAATTTTGAAAAATAAATGTTTTCGCTGTATTTTTTGTATTCCCTATTTTGCCCTCTCCCCTATTTATAGACCTTGTTTTAAGAAATCTTCGCGAGCGTACGCGCAACAACATATATTAATTTCATCGTAATATGACGAATGGTATAGGAACACATACGTTACACTCATACACGTTATATATACACATACATGTAAATACACATACATACACACATATACATACATATACATACTACATATACATACTTACATATAGACCTATATACACACATATTCATATTTACATATACATACTTACATATAGACCTATATACATACATATTCATATTTACATATACAAACTTACATATACATACATACATGGACCATCAAAACTTGTAAAACTTGGTGAAATCATACTAAACAGGGGTAATTTAGGGATGATCCATAGTTGTGGGGCCATCATCTGCGCACGAGAAGAAGGAGTATTAAAGATGCACCCCTCATCATCCCCCTACTGTACAGTTTCATGGCGCAGTGAGGAAACATGAGCGGGACGGACATTCATCTGACCAGGGACCACCGCGGTCGATGAAGCAGTCCCCCTCCAGGTGTCCCACGACTTGGAACACGATAGCGACTTCGTGCTGCGAGCACCGGCCCCTTTACGAGCCCCGCCGTCACTCGACCGTCGCGCTAATGAGGCTGTGAGACTGAGGAAAAACACCCCCTCCCCATGCCCCTGCACGACCTCACACTTCGGCGGTAATATCGTCTTGTAAAGGTCCTTTAAACGACGCCACTGCGGTCCCACAACTACGTACACTCAGGTAAGAAAATTGTAGCAAATACCAATGTTAGAAGGGTCCAGATGGAGCATGTCGCCGGGAATTGTAACCAAACAAACGCTTGACGTGGCTGGTATCAATATGGCCGACTAATTAAAAATTTGAGGAAATTTTAGTTAGGAGGTGCGTAAACAGGGCTAAAATATATAGCTTTCAACCTAAAACATCAATTAAAGAGCATAATGCATTAATTTACCATAAAAATACCATTCTGATGTGTACTTTTGAGGTTAAAGCAGTATGGCGACTGGCAAATTTGGTGGCTACCTCTCCCTCCTCTTGGCATCTCTCACCTCGCCCTCATTCAGACCTTATATTACCCTCGTGGCAAATACTACAGAGGCAAATACCGGATAAGCTCTATGGTAATAACAAAGAGAAATGTAATAAAAATAGCCTAGCGGCATTAGGTTAATATATTGAAAACTAATAATATTATTACTATTTTGCTAACATAAATATTCTGTTGTTTGGCGTTTTGCTGTTTTTTATTTAGTTGCCCAATTTGTTTTCGACTGTGGCAACAAAAACTGTTTATTAACAGATAATTTTTTTCTATATTGTTTTATTGGCATCGTAAATATGAAATTAATTCAATTTTATATGCGGCTATTTGTCGCCTTGACAATCAGTATTCTCTAAGGCTTGTAGAAACTTCCGTTATTGGTTTATATACTAAGTTATTTGAATGTAGCCCGCATTTACCTTAACTCTCCCCCTTTTTTTTTTTTTCCTTTTACTCTATCAATTTTTTTACTTGTATACGACCCCAACAATTACGCATTACGTAACGTGACTCTCCATGTTCGCTTATTTCACCTGAAGGAACTGCAATCTCACGCCACAGGGGTGACAACCACACCAAAAGCCGTTTGGCAGCGTGCGGTAAAATTAATTCCTGTAAATGAATGTCAAAAAAAGGTCTTAGCAATTCTTTTTTTTGTCCAATTTGCGATTTATGCTGAATTATTAATGGATTTAATTTAGTCCTCTTAGTGAGTACGCATTAAATTAATTTTCTGCGAGCTGCGTTTCGTCAGCTTAAATTACGAAATTAATTTAGACAGCTCTTTGGGTCAACATCAGCTCATATATACTTAACATCTGCTTATTAATATTTACTTGTTTGACGTAATATTTTATTATTATTTCTATTAAGTATATGCAACTACAAAAACAGTCATGGAATTATGTCTAGCGGAAGAGATTTGCGTTATTTGTGTTATTCGAATAAATTAACTCGCCTGCTTTAATGTTCAAATAATTTTGCTCGATTCAGTACAGTATTTTGTGTACGTTGAAAAATGTCTTTGTCTGACTTTGATATGGTTGCTGGAGTTCCTACATTAAAAAAAAAAAAAACTACATTTCTGGATTTTTTGGAGTTGATTTGCGTAAAACGTGTTGCGTGCGTTGTCCTAGGTTCACTTGATGTTATTGGAGTAATTTCTCTATGAGTGTAATAAACTTGTGTACTTGTACACATGCAGTTATAGTAATTCGGTATTTAATGATATTCAGAGGATCTGCAGGATAAATTTTACGGGCGTTTTTATAACGGCAAGATTTCCTCTGCGACCGGGACAAATGATGACAAATATTGGCACATTTTGCATCGGATACAAGCACTAGAAACGTCAACATTTCACGAACAGACAGTACGAATAATAAAGCATTACACATTGTTATCAACTGTGCACAATTTGTGGTGTATATCACGTTTGAAACCGCCATGGTCATGTGTCCTACTATGAAAACATCCTTTCCAAACGCCGGTCTCCGTAGCGTAGTCGGTTAGGCGCCGGTGTACGGTGCGAGAGGTCCTGGGTTCGAATCCCGGCTCGAGCATGGGTTTTGTGTTGTCCCTTCACCTCGCTTCCCTCTCATCGGCTCTTAATAGTGCGTGGTAGATAAATAAACGCTGAAAACATAAATTGATTCCTACGCTCTTTTCGAAGCCAATATGGATAAAATACTCAATTGCAATCCTAGATAATGGTATTTGCCAACTTAAGGAGTAAATATTTATCTAGAATTACTAATTCGTTACGCGTGATCTCTTGCGCCGCAGTTCAATGCACGAGATTCCGGCGTCAGGGATTGTGCCTCAGAAGTTCGTAACACTGGAAACAATTTTGTTTAAAACGGTGGCTAAAACTATTGACTAGGATTGCTATTGTTTAATGTTCGCAAATTGGCTTCAAGAAACCTACAGGTATAGATTAATACTTTTAGCGTTGAATTATGTACCACGCCCTCTCAAGACCTTGTTGTCAAAGGACAGTTAAACCCTGTCATCTACCGCCGTCTCAAAAATAAATCGGACAAAAAGCTTACCGTTTTATTTAGAAGCGTTACGAGTGGTCTTTATAGAAATATCACATACAAGTGTAAGTTTATCAAGTCACATATAAGCTTTAGTGTTCTTAATATTATAAACTGCCAAAATGCAATTTAATCTTTTAAAAATCATCACTGTGCTTTATTTTTTATTTATTATTTTAGAGGGTTTATACACTGTTTTATGGAGTAAATCTTAGTAAGGAACAGCTTACAAACTATCCTAACTTAAGAAAACGACACAAACATGCGTGTCAGTGCTGGGATTCGAACCCTGGACCTTTCGAACCGTAGACCAGAATGCATTGTGCTTAAATTGTTGATGCAAAAGCGAATGAACTTTAAAACAAATGCAAGGACATTTCGACGGATTTTTATACAGTAAAATCGTCGGCTTGTAATTTCTACTAGCTAAAAATCAAATCACATCAATCACAAAACACGTCATCAGTTTATTAAAAAAATAATAATAATAATAGTTTCTGATGCGACTGTATGGAACATTTTCATCAGCTAGTAGCTGGAGGAAAACATACGTATAAAAATCGCAACCACTAGTTTCTCTGTGTTATTGTTTTACCCACGGCCTGTGCATATATATGTACGTTTAGCATAAAAAAGCATTCATACTTTCCTCGCAATGCATCAAATTTAATCGTATCCCAAAGTTGCTGGTTGATGTCATAACAACGTCTATAGGCTGTTCACTATAAACCGAGCACTCAGCAGGACTTGTAAGTAAATGAAAATATGATTTATTGGGCCAATGATAACTTTTGAAGGTGTTGAAACGTTTGCACTGGTTTTTAGTTTCATGATAGTTTAAATATTAAAAATAGTAAAGATAACTGCAAAACGACCGAAAGAAAACTTTTTGCAGTGCTCACTTTATTGTGAACGGCCTATAGTGTGATATTATTCAGTTCTATTCATTCGTCATATACACGTGAGTTTTGACTTAGCCGTAGTTTATTTGGTATTCAGGAACTGAAAGCTTTCTCAATACAGTAGAGTTGGAAAGGAAGGTATTACCAAATCAGTACAGAAAAGATTTATTAACAAAGGCGATAGTTAGGGACACTGGAAAATCGCAAAAAAACATTTAGCATAGTCTTCAATTAACTGTAGTATTCCAATCGTGACACGTGTGAACAGTTTTCTGGCAAATCACACACATCCTGTGTTAAAATTGTAGAGTACTAATTGGGTCTGTTGAAGAGTGACACAGTGCTTCGTATAAACGATAGCCAATAAATATAAATGTAAAATCTTCAAAGTTATACATAGCATGTTGGAGCCTAGCAAATAATAATCTTCTCTTGCGATTTACCAGTGTCTCTAGCGATAGTGTAACGAAGGTATCGTTGTTCAAGTCTATTGCTCTGCCAAATGAACTAACCGTATACTCTATTTTTATAACGACGTAGTTATTTTTAACCAATCGTAAATCTTTCTCTAACAATTCCTAATGCATTAAGGTGACACGAGACGTAAGTGTAATTTAAATCGCTTACATACCATGAAATTACTTGGATTATTACCAAATCGATTATCAAACAAGTTTTTCCTGTGCTTCAGTGAATGATTTATGAATATGTATTAGCTGTGAAGGTGGATATAATTTAGGACCTCCAAATATGTACAGTTCACATTAAAATAAACGCCATAAAACCCTATCACTCATATTAACTAACCTGCATTTTATAGTACAAACTAATAATTTAAAACTGTCATTTCAATTGGACGGCTTTGAATAAAATTCTAGGAGGCAGTTTTATGAAGAGAAAGTCAACCCTTGCATCGGCCGCCAAACCCTCAATTTTTTTTTCACTCTACAGATTTTACCGTGCTGTGGCAATATTTTAAACCATGGATAATATTTTAGAGCACGGCCCTAGAAGAACAGGTCTGGACACTCGTCTGAAAATTTGATCCTTTTGTTGACTGAAGGTGATGATATTGTGGCTGGCGTGCTGCTTACTTTAGAGTGGTCGGGGCTTAACACATCGTAAATGAGATATTTTGGTCAATGCTCAACATAGCGGTCATATAGCGCTGGTGAGGGGTGACATGAGGTGAGTATGGAGCAGCACTGGAATGAAGGGGTGGGGAAAACGGAAAATCCCCGAGAAAACCCGCTGACCAACGGCATCGTCCGGCACGATTCCCACAAGCGCAAATCCGGGGACCAACCCCGCTGGGAATCGAACCCGGATCGCCTTGGTGGGAGACGAATGGTCTGACCATCCGGCCACCGTGGTCCCCTAACACATCGTGGTGGCCGTCTAATGCAGAAGAGCAAATTGAAGTTAATGCTTCGTTCATTATAGCTTAACACAAGGAAAGAGAAATGTTCGTACTGTAAAGAATGGCAAGTTTTTGTAACACCTTGTTCATTGATTACATGCAAAATATCGACCGCTGCAAAGCAACTCGTTAGTGGCAATACCATCTACTATCAGTCAATAAGGAGGGAAAAAAACAGGTTTTATATGCGAGAGCCTAGACCTGTTCTTCTAAGGCCGCGATTTTCGAACGTATGTAGTGTTGCAAGTTATGCCAGTTGATTTCGGGAGAAACGCACACACCTTTACAGGTATAATGGTGAAGTCAGAAAGAGAAACAGCAAAAAAAATATGCTAAATGCGCACACCTCCTTGCGCCAAACATTCGACTACACGAGCTGTATAATGCATATATGTTGGTTGCGACATGTTTGTACATGTCTTGTAAAGAGGATTTGCACAGTAAAACCTCTCCGAGCGAGGTGGCGCAACAATAAAACGTCGGATTGTCTCTCTGGAGGATGAGGTTGCGATCTCCGGCTCCGCCCTTCCTTATTTCACTGTTTCCCGAAATACTCCAGGCGAATGATGAGATGGTTCCTCGACAAAGACCGTGGCTAACTCCTCTCCCAGCTCCTGTCATTGTGCGATGCTGTGTGTATCACGTCTCTAAAGACCTTGCTGTCGAAGTGACGTAAAGCCCATTAAAATAAAAATGTAAATGCACCCATTCCTGTCGGTTTTACACAGCTGTATCCCTCACACCTTTGAGAATAGAGCACTTGTTTACTGCTGTTTCCCTTCCAAATTACCTAATAATCACGTGTTACGTGCAAGTCTACCTAGTTTACACACACACTAACATTTATTAAATATCAATATTTAGTGTAATGTTTCCGTGAAACATTTAAAGATGCATCTTTAAAATAAACTGTATTTTATAAAATGTCTTAAGCTATACTTTGGTACAAAGGATTTAGGCCTAAACAATACGAAACGTTTATTTTACAATTTCGTATTGAACGTTGGTGTTTTTTTTATATCCCGAAGGCTGGTTTGGACCTCACTGGGATCGCGTGAGGTGTGACTAGGTGAGGATGAAATTGAGGTATTCCACAGTTTTCTTCCCAAGAATAGTGATAAGGGGACAACACAATACCCAGTACTGAACCCGGGCAGATAACTGTAAAATTTCTTCCCCAGCCGGGAATTGAATCCTGGACCTTTGACTCACCGACCACTGATCCGAGCGGTCGTTTTGTAGTCTATTTACTTTTACAAATAAAAATTGCAGAAAGTTTCTCATAAGGAAGTACTAGATTAAAAATTTCACGTAAACTACATTTGATTTTGGAGAGTTAGCTCTGAAATTTACCATGCAGCTCGACTAGCAATGTCCTTAACTGCACGGTGTACCTGCGGCTGTTTTCATCGGCATATTTTTATTTTTATATTGCTACCAGATTTTTTCTTTTTGTAGTCATAAATTGTGACTAAATGTTGTTGTTATGAAATGTTTTTATCTCCCATAGTTTTTGCATAATTACTCATAAATGTCAAAATTTGCGTGTTACTGTTTTATGTACGCCACTGAAACCAACTGACATAACAAAATTTAAAAAAAATACTGTAAATAATGACGTAGGCTACCACGTCTTTTATAAAAAAAAAATAAAATATTTTTGTATTGAATACAAATTAATCGGTAATACCTGAAAATGTCTATAGAACACAGTAGGGAGTTACTGTAAAAATACTAAATCACTTTTGTTTGTTTCACAAACACCAAAATTAAAAAAAAAAAAAATTCTTATGCAGGAGACGTTGTAGCGCAGGACATCAAGAGATGCCAGCAGGCGGTGCGTATGGATTCAGAGGGTAAGAAGTGTAGGAGAGTTATACGACCTCGGCAGTTAGAGGAGGCATGCAGAGTGGTTCATGGAGGAAGTAATGGGAAGAGTAGGACAAAAGTTCGGTGAAATGACGAGGTCGTAGAAGTGACCTTTTCCAGGTTTGAGCTCCTTGTCGGTGAGCCAAGGATCTAGGGTTCAATTCACGGCTGGGAAGGAATATTTACATGTACCTCCCCGAGTTCAGTACTGGGTATTATGTTGTCCCCTTATCACTATTCTTGGGGGAAAAACTGTGAAACACCGCAATTCCATCCTCACATAGTCGCACCTCAGGTGATCCCAGCCTTCGGGATAAAAATAACATCAACGTTCAATAAGAAAATTTAGAATAAATGTTTCACAAATTTGTTTAGGCCTACAGTCAAACCTCTTTAATACAAACCTGAAGGGACCAAAATTTTACCTGTTTGTAATAATGAGGTTTGTATTAACAGGTGCTCACTAAAATGTTAAAAAGTTTCTAAAATTTTGGTCACACTGTTTATCTCCACAAATAAAATAGTATTTTCACCACAATGACTTAATTTTACTTGAGAACTTGTTATTTCATGGTTTAATGCATAAACAAAATTTTTATTAAACATTAAAGTAATTATTTCATTTCTTGTCCCATTCCAAGGGGAATAAAAATTGCTATGTATTAATGAGAACTTTGTATTAACAGGGTTGGTATTAACGAGGTTCAGCTGTATATCCTTTATACCGATGTATATCTTAAGAAATTTTTATAACAAAAAAAAAATTTTATTTGAAATAGTTTTAGAAAGAGGTTTTCAGTAATAAGAAAAGTGTTTGGTACAAATGTAAAAATTTGACGTAAATTGCTGTGGACTGTGCTCTTAACGTACATGATATTTGATACACTGAGAGAAAGAATTGTTTTATTATACTAAATATATTTGTTTGGGTGATGTTTGCTTCAGCTAAACAATATTTTGTTGGTAATACCAAGCTTGGAGTACTTCAAACAAAATTAATTATTTCCCTCGACCAAATTATTCATTTAAAGGCAATTTGTTTGTGCCAAACGTATATTTGGTTACTACAGGACGTCGAATAAATATTTTGTGTAAACAAACAACTCGTTACAACTGGTCAACAAAATAATATTGTTAGTTATAAGTGAAGTGCTTTGTACCAACAATTTTTTTTCGATGGACTAAATGATTTTGTTGGCGAAACTAAATACATTTGGTTGACTTGCGGATTATGGCAGGCTGGCGTGCGTAAGCGATAAGATGGCGAACACTGTATACCTCAACATTCAAAATATAAGTTTGTGCCACAAATTGGACGTCTAAACTGTTAATCAGCATAATTCTAGTATCTTAAAGTTAGCTATAACAATTTCAAAGTGGTTAATTCGATTGATCACAAAAGAAAATGCTATAAACTTGAAAAACACTGT
>PNEQ01007121.1:32584-55073 GCA_003012365.1 Medauroidea extradentata | reverse complement strand
TGCTACACAGTCTCCGCGCACGTAGCACGAACCAGTAACAACGCTGAGTCAAACAGAACGTATTGCGGCCACTCCCGAGTTAGCTGCACTGCACACATTATACAGGAAGTTGCCAAATTGCCTGTCAATAATTCTCACGTCTAGAGAAACAAAAAAAAAATGTATATGGATAGACCCCTGTTTTTCGCGAAAAGAATTTTGCCCCACTTGGTTTCGGTGCCATACGTGCACATCTGCAGTTCTGCTTTGTGGTCAGTGATTGGCTATTCTAACTCTCACGAGCCTTGGGATTTCACCGGCAAATCACAGACGTGTGGTGTTGCAGGAACGCTATTGTAGTTGGCTCAGTCAAATGAGATATAGCTTTTCACGTAGACACGTAGCCAATAACCATGAAGCAGAATTGCAGATGTGTACGAAAGGCACTGAAACAAACTGGGGCAAAATTGTTTTCGCGAAAAATAGGGATCCCTATACGTGGATAAAGGTCCGGAAATACAGTTTTTACACTACAGTTCGCAATACGTGACGTATGATTCATAGCGCGCGGTCTGCTGTTTTCACAGTTATTCCTACTGTTTATAGGTTAGTGACATAGTGGAGTAGTCTACAATGTACAAGCAGGTACAGCTGAAAACACATACACAGCTTAACTTGCAACACCTTCACCACTCGCCTCTGCAACAAACTATCGCTGTTGCCCAAGCACAGCGTCGAGTCCTGTAGCTCTTGAAGTAAGGCGGCCGCCTGGCTGGTGATAGAACTGCGTGCAACGTGTCCGAAGTAATGTTTTTTCCTCCAGAGACCTGTAAACATACGTCCACAATGCTTACCAACTAAAAAAAAAAAAAAAAAAAACATTTCTTACCACTTGCGAATACGACTTTTGGGACACCACGCCAGGGAGGATCCAGAATGATATTTGGGGGAGGAGGGGGATATGTTTTTGCTAGCACCAGTTGGCCGATTTAAAGCAGGGGGGTCCGGGGGGTCCTCCCCTGGAAAAATTTTGATTTTATGATGCAAAACAGTGCACTTTGAGAAGATTTTGAACGTTAATGTTTAACACACAACAGACGCAAATTGGAACATTTTCAAAGAATTTACAGTCAGTTTCTTAGAATATATTGCAAAGTTCGTAACACCTACTGCATTTTCAATAGTTTGAATAAAAAGTATAACATTTCTAATACAAGGTTGGGCTCTTGGGGGGGGGGGGATTTTCCTCAATTCCCCCCCTTTTTTCCTTGTATCCGCCACTGCACGCATATTTGAAACATAATTTCGATGCCCTCAAACTTGCTAAAAACCGGTTTTTTTTCAACGGTTGTTTCTCAAGATAAATGTTACTGCTTCATTCGTAATTTAGGACAGCTATTACAATGGACCTTGCTTACATGATAGGGTCACAGCTCAAAGTCCCACAGTAAACCCGGCAGAAACCTTCTGCGCGCTTTCACGACTTCGGGCGTAGAGGTGATAACACAATGCATATGCCGGCCGGTGTAGGTCTTAGCGCCTCGTCGATTTTTATCTCACACACAAGAACACCCTTCTCCAGCCGGCGACGGAGCTATACGGGTGACCCTGAAGTATGCATCAAATGCCACATTATCTCAACGAGCCACGCGCTGAAGTAGCGTACAAGACTCTCGCGGTTCTATTTTATTATGTGCCCACATAATTTTATTGGTGGAAAGTCTGTAGCAAAGTGAGATTCGCTTACGTCCGGTTAGTACATTTTGAAGTACGGCATAGTTTGGGAATGCCGGCAGCCATGTTGGAGGGCTTCGAAACCGCGTTTTTAATTAACACAGCGTCTAATCAATGACATTCTGTAGTCTGTGCTTGTCTGAAATGTGTTTCCAGTTCGTATATTTGTACAACGAGCACATGTGAAATAGTTTCTTAAAAACATATTTCCCCACGCATTACAATACGGTAGACAGCGCTCTTTGATTTATGTATTATTTATCATATTTTTTTAGGTAATTATATTTGCAGTCTGAAGAGTAGGACACTGAAAATAACATGAAATCATTAAAAATATGTTCTGAATCTCTTTTCCAAGTTTGTCCTACTGTGATTATTTTATCAACCAGTGTGAATGTAAGCAGTTAAGTAGTATATTTTTTAAAAAAAATTTCAATGTTACCAAAATTTGATTCAAACGTATGCAATATGCTACACTGAGGATATCTTGAAATAACTGGTTACAGCATAATCTGACATTTTTAGAGTGTTGGGGCCACAACACTGCGAACCGGAACATGAAGGTCGTCAGTAGCTTGATAAACTGAAAATTCGGCGCTTTGACCACTACCGGTAGTATTACAGTGATTTTATAAATACATTTTTAAGGAACATAATTTTCGTGTCGAAGAATACCTTATACAGCCTTGTCACAAATATATAAAAATTTGTACCTAATTTATGGTAGCAAAAAAAAAAAAAAAAAAAAGATTCACAAATTTTGTTTTGTACATTTGTTACAATCAAGCAAAATAATTGTTTCACGAACAAACGATGGATTATTTAGCAAAACGCTTAATGTGTAGAGATATACACAGTATGGCTGATCTAAGTCTTGATTTTCTTCATAGCATTACATTAAGAATATATTTAAGGTTTTTGCAGCAATGTAGATAAATGCTAGTATATCAAGGCCTTGTCCATAAATAACGCGAGCCCATGGCGTGCGTGTGGTGGATAATGGGGCAGTATCGTGGGAGCGGCGACGACCAACTCCAGAGGCAACGAAGGCGATGTATGGTGAGTTACCACAGCTATTACCTCGGCTCATTACACCGCGGGACAGTTGTCGCCCGACCTGTTGAGAGCTGGGCACCTACTGAACCCGCACCACCGCGCTGCTATTAATAATGGATGAAGGAAAACCACCTGCACACCCAGCCCGGGCTAATTGAAAGGCAACGCGTAAATGAATATTTCCACGAAGGTGAAAGGAAAAAAATAATAATTATCCCGTCAAGTTAGCACTTCCTGTGCGTGTGAGGTATTTCACCATCGCTCTCGAACACGTTTGGTCAATTTGAATATTAGGTACATTTTCGTCATTTCGACAATTTTTTATGTTGAATAATCAAAAATTTTATTAAGTGCTTCATAGCATGTATACGGTAGTTAAAAATACTTTTATTAGTGTAGTGCAGTGGTTCCCAAACCCCTAAAAGGGTAGCAGGCTGTTTCGAGAGTGGTCGCAACAGGCTTCCAAAATAAGTTTAAAAAATATAAAAATACTCGATGAAACTGAAAAATGTAAAAATGAAAATCTAAACAAATTACTGAACTTAAAATGTAAATTAATACTAATTACTGACACAACAAATATGTGCGTAAATATTATTGGTTAAAATGTAGGAGGTCGCCGTTAAAAATCATACAAAAAATGGGTCGCGGTTTAAAATTGTACCCAAAAGGGGGTCGCAAGACCAAATTTTTTGGGAACCACTGGTGTAGTGTGTTCCTTCTAACAAATTTTTTGTCATAGATAGAGCCACGATTTTATGGCGAAAATATTTTTGCAACATTCTGTTTCGATGCGTCATGTGTACACCTGCAGCTCTGCTACATCGTCTGTGATTGGATGATTTTACTCTCACTGGCCTTGGCAAATTATAGACGTACAGACTCACAATAATCTTATTCTGATTGGTGAAGTCAAATGAGAAACGTGTCTGAACAAAGACACGCTGCCAATAACCTTGAAATAGAACTACCGATGTGCACGTGAGTCACTGAAACAAAGTGGGGCAAAAATCTTTTCGCGACAAAATCGTGGCCCTAGTCATAGATTATTTAAGAACACTATATTTTCTACTTTTTTGTCATTGTGGAAAAAATATCTCTAATGTAAAATAAAATGTTGTCAGAGGTATTGTATATTAGATGAACAAAATGCATTACAAACTTAATAAAACTAATTTTTTACATCCGAAAAGCTTTTAATTGATCTGTTAGTGATGAAATAGGTGCACCGGAGCAGAGGCCGTGTGGTCTGAAATTTCGTGGTCCACCACTTCCTTACCATTCAAAATGTTTGGAAATGTGTTCAGCACATAGGAAAACGCTTACTCGCAGATGAACGAAAATATATGATTTTTTTGTATGATATTAAATTATTTCACATTAAACCATTATATCCAGCGTAAAACAATTTAATTGTACTAAAAAAAATTAAGATAAATAGCTTTAAGTTCTTATTGAAATGCAATACTTATTCAGAATGATAATTTCAAATCGATCCTAGCAAGAATATATGTGTTAAAATATTAGCCGCTATACTTTAGCTCTGCGTTTCTAAAGAATAGAAAACACATTCCTGCAATCTAAAAATAATTATGTTTTGATGTAGTCTGTGCATCGTACGTGTACAAGAGTTTGGTGTTCTTAGAATATGAACTGTGGCTTATATAGTTTGCAGAAAATTTAAGAAACCCCCATTATCTCGTGTTGGTTATCATGGATACGCGTTAATAAGCAAGTCCTGCCAAGTAATTAGACTATCGTGTGGTGAGATTGTAAAGGCGAATTGTGCTATCAGCAACGTAATTAAACTAGTTTACGCAGGGGGCAAGAACTAGTCCTGACTTCCCCTAGCAACACTACTCCCCTAGCGCATCCCCCCCCCCGCCCCAGAAGTCGTTCTTGCCTTCGTGGCATCTTCCGCTGCCAACCGAACAAAACCCCACCCCTTTTCCCGAGACATCACCTCATACTGCCACCTTACATTTGCCAATCTAATACTAAGACATTTCATAGACCAATAGTTGTAATAGTGAGGGGTCGCGGTGGTCTAGGGGTCAGACCTCTAGCCTCCCACCTAAGCGATCTGGGTTCGATCCCCGACGGGTTTGGTTCTGCGTTTCCCCCACCTATTTAATTTCGCCGCTGCTCCTCACTGATCTCACCATTACCTCAACCATTCTTCGAGCCGGGTGGGCGACAGACTTGTCTCGCTAGAGCTGTCGGCCCAACCTTCAACCCGGCCTTCTATCATACACAGTGTGACCCTACCCGAAGGCGGGAACACGTGGTGGATTTTCATTTTCAGTCTTAACAGCGAGATGGTCGATAGTAAATAAAAATACCTATCTGCTTCCTCACACTACCCTAGTTACGACCCAGGATGCTCTTGATAGAGGCAATGATTTTTGGTGAAAAGAAATATGCAATATTTAGTTTCAATGCCTCACGTTCACATCTGCAGCTCTGGTACGTAGTTATTGTCAGCGCGCATTCTTGTAGAGGCGTCACTCATTTGACTGTGCCAATGAGAATATCGCCACTGCGACAACACCCGTCTGTGATTAGCGAGTAGATCCCATGAAGCAGAGCTGCAGATGAGCCCGCGAGGCACTGAAACAAAATGTAGCATAATTCTATTCACCGAAAATCATTGCCTCTAGCTATTGAGTTCGTACGAAGACACCCATAAGAGAAGCTCATATGTACATGTACGAAGGAAGACGACTGATAGAGACGCGGGAGACACGGCCTCATCAGATTCGAGAGTGACCTTCGTGTCGGGATTGTAATTAGGCTCGACACACTCCTCGTCTCCCAAATACCCCGGGGATGTATCTCGACTTGGAAGTTGCGCAACCGTATGTCGGACCTTCGTCTCGTTAGCATCAGATACACACTCACACCCGCGGTACGAACAAGACTGCTGCCGCCGGTCCAGCACATCTCGCATTCCTGATGGCGGGGACAGATTGCGTGTTGGTTGGCGCCTGCACCATCTGTCCACTGATGAACACCCCCACTATGCTTGATACGCAGCTCATGGTCACTGGAAGGATTAAGAGCCCTATTCAGCAGGCGCTAGATGCCGCGTCTGAGGTAAGGAGTCAGACAGGCAATAAGATCTAGACTGGTTCGTGCGTTAACAAACGTATTGCCTTTACGCGTGGGGTGCGAAAACGACAATGTTTTGGTCGTTGGCTTTTTTCAATGGGACTTGAAGTCGTGACACTGTTTTTTTTTTTTATTTACGGAAAGTGCGTAATACGTGCTTCTCAATTTTTGTTTTACGATTCCGGTTGGTATCTTTTACGTCAAAGTAGTCTGAAAAAAGTTTTTTTTTTTTTTTTTTTTTTTTTTGCCATTTTGAGGTACTTCGAAACCAATTTTGTAAGCATGATATTTAGAAAATAAAAATAGAGAATCATAGTCTTAAATGTGTTTTCGTTTCGTAGATAAAGATATCCAACACACGTCTAGTAGTATTTCTCATGAAAACATTCTTCTCCTAACACGCTTCAACACAGTTCAAGCACCAGCTGTACAGGGTTCTTAACCACGTGCCCTATCAGCCAGTCAACAGCCTGTCAATGACGGGTTTTCATTTGTAAGACAGCCAGTCAGCAAGTTCCAAAATGACGAAACGATTCCCGAGATTTCTGCCAACTCGATCAACAGAATAGTACTGAGGGAAATATTACAAGTGTTCAAGAGCCAAACACGTCTCTCCAAGTTTCGTGCTGTGGCATCAATAGTTTTACTAAATGAAATACCCAAACATGTGTGAAGTGACAGAAACAGGCTAGTGTTTTTTTTACATAAAAATAATCGTATTATTTTATTGTTTTGTTTAAAGCAACATTATAATTAAGTTATAGTGTCACAAAATGAATATCAGCTGAAGTATCTCGTGAAGTTACTGAAATATAACTAGTTTCAATTATAGAGGTTTAATGAATTTCCGGTTTAGAGGATTATGTTGAGAAGTAGCGTTACATATTAATTTAAGTCAGTTTTAAGTTTTACTCGAATCAGAATACATATTTTAAAGTTTGAATAGTTATTATCTTTGTTTATTTGAAGAAATTTGCTATTTAGGTGGGGCGTGGTGGCCGAACGGTCAGGCCATCCGGGTTCGTCCGGCGGGGTCGGTCCCCGGATTTTCGCATGTGGGAATCGTGCCAGACGATGCCGTTTGTCGGCGGGTTTTCTCGGGGATCTCCCGTTTTCCCCACCCTGTCATTCCGGCGGTGCACCGCACTCACCTCATGTCATCCCTCACCAGCGCTAAAGACCTCGATGCTAAGCGCTGACCAAAATATCTTAATCTCACTCAATTTAGGTCAGTGACTATTAATTCATATGAAAATAAAAATATACACAACATACCAAAAATTTGAATTTAAAGTTACCCAGACAAACATCTCTTTGAATTACCTATATGGGGCTGCTACAGTCGTGTAGTGGTCTGACCACTCGCCTCCCATTGGCGGAGATCCGGGCTCGATTCCCGCTTCACTCGCTTCCTATTTTTGCACGTGGTTTCAAGTGAAGCCTACTGTTTCGGGGCAGTAGTTTCTCATAGCATTTACCTTCTTAGTTATCGGTAACATCTCAGGAACTGTATTTACATTTAGTAGCACGTTACCGAACGAATCATCGACACAATTTCGGTTTAAAGCCGCATTTTACGCAGTTGATATGTGTATAAAAATACAATTTATTTTATATAAATGTTCAACAACATCGGTTTACATTTACAGTCTCCAACAAAATCAGCTTGCAAAGTATAAATCTGTACTTCGGAGGCATAAGACACTATGTCACAAAATCACATTTTTCAGGAGAGCAGTTTGAAGAGTGAAATTAACTATGATTCACTAGTGAATCCGGCTGTTTAGTGTCCGAAAACCAACGTTTTTGACGCAACACAGACTTTGTTTTGTATGCCACAACAAAGTATTTAAAACCGTGGCCATGTTTACGGTAAAAAGTACAGTTTGACAAAAAGTGGACATAGTGTCTTATACCTCCGAGGTACAGAAATGTAAAAAATTTAGTTCTGATCGACAGTGTTGGTCTTTGTCAGTCTATGTTAGTTAACAAGAGTCCTTTTATCGATAGTAAAATACGTGGCCACGGCAGTGCATGAGAGTATAACTGTCCAAAAATAAAAAAAAAAATGTGTTTTGTAGGGTTAAATTTTGGAAGGATTAAATCGCAAACGTGTATTAGTAGATATGGCTCTTTACAATTGGTGAAAATTTTTATTGTGTTCATATTTTAACTTTAACTGTCTTGTCCGAGTTAAAAGAAAAGTGTTCTCTGCGTGTAAACATGTTCTTAGTCTTATATTTATGAATTATGAACACTTTCCGTAAATCTAGATTACCAGACAAGCGTTTGTGCTAATACGGTTTTCGATATGTAAACTACTGGAGTGTGACATGAGCATCCTAGAACTGAAAATATTTCCCTTAAAGATCTGTACTGCAAGGCAGCGATGGAAGTATCTCAAGAAAGCATTTAACATTTTTTGCACACTCGAGAATAAGAATTCGAACCCGCCTGAACCTCAGTCTATCGTTCTACGAGGCCGACCCGGCCACGCGGGTGTTCTTTAACGTCCGCTAGAGATTCACCTAAAACACGACTTGAGTGTTCTATCCAAGAACGCGGGGCAGTCCGCTTGCCGCAACATGGACGAATTGAGGAGTAAGATGAGATGAGTATTTTAGACGAGCCCTCGCAGTGTTCCGCATAGCTGGGTGGCTAGGACGAATACTGTCGGACGGTAGTTCTGGCAGCTGAGAGTCAGAGGATTGCCAAGTCCGCGGCCACACTAGTATACAATCACTGCGCAGAGCGTGGACTGGCCTTGTGTATGTCGTTCACGATTAAGGGGCCTCCATAGATAGGCTGTGTTTGTATGTGTGAGGCAGGAGCGGTAAGGGTGCCGTTGACTGGCGTATATAATGTATTATCGCCTCTCCGCGCAAGCCACTCAAGTGCCGCGCAGCACTTTACTGTTATCCTTTCTCCCATGGGACTTTAAGCGGTGACGACATTATTTTATTTGTGGACAACATACTTCAAAGTCTAACGATTGTTTCTATAGCCGTAAATTTTTTAATCCTATTGTTATTTTTCCAGATACGACAGTCTGAAAAACCCATTTTTGGCCATTTTGAGGGGCCCGAAAACAATGTTTCTATTAAAGGTGCCGAATTTTTAAAACTATAGCGACATAGTTTTTTCGTAGATATACAAATATAATGTGCGTTAAATAATTTCGTCATAAAAAGAATAGCCGTAATTTTCTGCAACGCATTTGAAGGGCAGGTAGGGAGGCCCCTTAAGGGCGCCGCCTACCCGCGCGCGAGAGTCTCAAAAGCGACGGAGCTGTAAGGTCGACCTTGAAGCGCGCATCAAATGCCGTGTCGCCTCAACGAACCAAGCGCCGAACTAGCGTGCAAGCTTCCCGTCGAACGGTTTTTACTAAGGGACACTAAGCGGTCACCATATAAACTTATTGATGGAAAGTCTGCAACTTATCTTCAGTGCAGGTCGCAATCTGAATTTCACATACATCCGGTTGGTACATTTTGAAGTACGTAAGTCTCAAATGGCCGTTTTCAGCAATGTTGGAGGCCTTAGAAACAGCATTTTTAATGAGCGTGGCGTCTTAACAATGAGGTTCCGACCTTGTCTGAAGTTTCGTTTCTTTTTGTACGTTGGCACAATTGAAACACGCGGAATATTTTCGTAGAAAAATACTGTTTACGAACACACTGCAACGTATTTGAAGCGTGGGGTAGGCGGTCGCCTTAAGCAAGTGCTTTTGGAAACCATCTTGTCTAGAATAGTAATTACAAAATATTATCTACTTTGATCTCGGACAATAACTTTTGAGTATGGTACAATTTGTATACTTTGAATTGTTACTTAGGTTGCCTTGCTTCTATTAAGAAGTTGTAAGAAACCATAAATTATCTGAAAGGAAAAATGTAACTAGGATTTCAAAAGTACTCACTTTATCCCGAACAGCCTACAGGCGATTTCGCGTTCAAGCCTTCAGAGGGACATTCAGATAAAATTCACACTTTCTTCAAAGATGAAATCCGACATCTCGTTTACTGTTATACGGTAGCTATATTACCTTTTCAAATATTAAACTAACTGGTTCATTAACTGCACTATAGGAAAGGAAAAAAAAAAAATCAATTCCAGCAGGCTTGAAGGTCGATTCATTAGTTAATAAACGTATACTCTAAAACGACCTGAAAACCAAATTTGCCAGTATATTAGCTTGCCCCAGCGTAGAGAATGATCAAACGAGAAAAAGGGAAGTGTAGGTTAAGACATAAAGGGAGAGAAAAAGAAAAAAGAGAGAAAGAGAAAGTGAGATGGATATAAACAGAAAAAATGGAAAATAGAAAAAGAGAAACGAGTAAAAAGAGAGCTTTGTGTGGTAGAAAAATACACATTATTTTATAATCTCATAAATTAGACGGTGTTATGTATAAAGTGACTAAGCGCCTATTTTAAGTTATGTATAAAATTTTTTTTATAGTTTGAAACAGTCTTATAAAAATTATTTTAGTCCTATATCCTACTGTCACAAATATTTACTTTATATGACTAAAATACTTATTGTCAAACTGTTTCAAATCTGAAAAACTTATGGCATGCTTGATTGATAATTAAAAACCGGCACTTCGTCTGTTTATGCATAACACCGTCCAACTGATGTTTTTCTCGGTATGAGCTTGCTCATTACGGTTTACTTCATGAATCCGGCATATCGCAAAATATTTGGAACTAGTATACGCTGTCTACGTTATGGCGACAATTGGTTTAATATCAGCATTACTAGGCTTATAACTTCTTATTTCCATTAATTAATGCAAGTTCAGTGACTCCCAACCACATATTGTACACAAGTGAAGAGTATGTAAACTGTGTAGGCCCTACTGCAAACCTAGTTGATTATCTGTTAAATTAACACTTTGGAAAGCTCTGACCAATTTATTTAGTATGTTCGTTGTGAAGTTAATTTAACTTAACTGTTATGAAAAGTAAATTTTACCCATTCGTCGATCGAGTATTAGAGCTTGCGTGCTAAACTTAATTTAACATATAATTTAAAAGTCACTTATTTCTTACTTTGGGATTTTAACTCGAATTTCTCGGCCTTAAGGAAAAACCTTTAAGGGCTTCGTTAACAAAGTTTACCAGTTTAATAATATGAATAATCGTATAGCTGATGGATAGTTTACATAATCCCCAAAACGCGGAAAAATATTGTCCCAGTGCGGTTTCATCACCCAAATTTCTTACCGTGTCAAAAGATTTTAAATTCATACACGAAAATCGTTTATATTTAATACAAATTTCTTTGTAATTATATATGTGTATGTATAAACAGTTTTAAAATAATATTTCCTATTCATCCTTATCCAGTTTGTGTTCAAAGCTCAAGTCGTTATTCAACCCGCACTAAAAATTTTAATTACATCAAAGAAGGTAAAAAACCAAAAATTACGTTACTTGTGGTTTCGACATGTAATAGTTCAGTGAGTTTACAATACATTTTTAAAAAATAATTTCTGAAATCAGGAAACGTTCAAGACTATGATTTATGGTAAGTGTAAGCTAATTAAGAAAAAATTTACATACCTAATTCGGAACTTTTAGTGGATAATAATTTACACTACTAGACATGCTCGGTCCAGGGGTGTGTATCTTGTGTTCATTATCCGTGAAGTTCCAGGTGTTTACGACAGAAAGGACTGAAATTTAATTCAGCTGACCTTAACCAAATGGTTGGAAAGTTACGTTGTTAAGAAACCTGCGACACTCAGAAGTAATGTAATCATCGTTAGTTCCACGCCAGTAAATATCCGGAAGGGCAGTGGCATGAGAAAGTACAGCTGATGTCCCGTCCTTTCACAGCACGGAATGCAAGACGACGTCATAAATTGAGATGATGTGTGTACTCTAGTTAATCTTGGCTGGCTGTTCCGAGCCTGTCTCTGTCGAGATTCTGACAGCTACTAGCCTGCCCTTTCCGGACTGTCTTTGAAGTGACGGAACAACTGACACACCTTACATTTTACTCTTTCTTATTCCGAGCGTACGTCTTTTTTAAGCAGTCCGCATGATTAACCCTGCCGTATCTTTAACAATTACAAAATACCCAGGTGGCTCACATGGCTCACAACTATCAGTTGAAAACTGCAGGGATATTTTTATCAGAGACGCCTTCGTGAACGAAATTACCAATAGTAAGAGAAAAATCTGCACAATTATACAAGTTTTTTGTTAAATATAGTATAAATGCATTTTTTGACGTGCTATGAAAATTTACGAACTCAAAGTGCACAAGAAGCAAGCATCGCTTTTATTAATGAAAGCAGTTTTTAATTTTTTTTCACAATCTTCACAAATAATACTTCACGCTATCCGGTGTCTATTCAATTGCGCTCCTTAACAAGACATCTTCGCCGTTAAAGTGTCGTATAAAGTCAAGTCAACCATACCTGAAATTCTGAATTTGCTAAGAAAATATGTTAGTGTACATACAATATTATTTATAATGTACAACACGCTACCACGACCTCAGTGAGGCATGATTACTTTTCGGCAAAACCGACGAACATAGCCAATTGTAAAATAATGTGACGTTAGACGGGTCCCAAACAAAATACCGTCTAATCATAGGCATAGCCATTAAACTATTTGAATATATGCTGCGTTAGGTTATTTAAGTTGTAGGCACATCTACGTACGCCTTTATGGCATATAAATTGTAGACATAAATATGTATAAAGGTTTTTAAGGTTTCCTCACAGATAAAATGCATTGCGAAAATATTATTCGTTTAAGTTTTAACTTATTCTCAGTTTCTATTTTAATTATGATGTGAGGATTCCATGGTAAAATAAAATATATCCATTAAAATCACTTTTGTTGTTCGAATTCGTGATGGGTTGCAATCGAAGTAACATTAGATACAGTCACATACGGAATATTTCAGGAAACGAAATACGATATGCCTTAATGTCTGTTGTAAAATTTGAAGGCAAAATACAGAACAAATAATGCTCCAGGATTTTATGAAAAAATTTACCAAGCTGAAAAAAAAAAAAAAACAATCTACGTACCCGTAACATTTACACTGTGTTTCACTTACATAATTCATTGCATGTTTGCTGGTGTGGAATAAAGAAAAAAAACTGTCAATAAATTAAAAATAATGTATTCGAAACCCATGTATTGTATTGTTGTTTTACAATGGGTTGATATGTTTATTATTATTAGTTTCATAAAAAAAATACGTAACACACGAAAAAATTAATTGGACAGTAAAATTATATGAGTTTTCAATTAGCATGTTTTTCTATCGTTTTTATAATAATAAAGGACAAGTGAAATAATTAGGCCTGATAACTGTCTGACTTTAATTCTAAGTACATACTAGTCTGATTTTAATTCTTGGTACATATCTTAATAGGGCATAGTACATAATTTAGATCTAAAGTAATCATTTTTAAATTGTAGATATCTGGAAGTCAGTTTGTAAAAATAAAATTGTAACATATTACAATACGTTTAACTAACTTTATACGAAACAATTTTTCTTGAGTAACGTATTTACGTAGAACAATTGCTGACGCTGATATCTCATACATTTAATTGCGGCGTAGCAGATTACGCTTAACAAATGCATCATTCTGGGTAAATATTTGCTTGTAAAGTTGGCAAATATCATTTCCACGGGAAGTGGATGTTCTGTATATTTCCTTATTGATTTACAAAATGTGCATTTAAATTGTGTTAACATAGTTTATTTTTATCTACCACACATTCTTAAATTTGCAAGCGGCAATTTCGAACATTGTTGCAGCCTTCCTAGGGGTCGCATCCAGTGACCTGGGTTCTCGGGCTCATACCCAGGGTACAGGATGGTAGATGTGAGTGTAGGAGGGGAGTGGTTACCAGGTTCAACGCTCTTCTCTTGATTATTCACGAATCCTCCTGGTCCAGATATCTGCGGCGCTGCGCCCCGTCGTGAAAGGGAAATGAGGCTGTGGAAGGGGGAAGAAACGGTGAACAACTCCAAGCATTTGCATTTCCTCCAAAACTAGACACGGACGATGGCGAGGGAAGGCACTATGCCACCCGGCAGCCGAGGGCGTAACTTACTGGCCCGGAGAACTACAAGGCCCGAACCAGATTCCTGCCGTGCTAACACGCGCGCCTGGTTTGAGACAATGCATCACTCAAGCTAACCTCTCATGGCTCTGGGTCCCGGTCTCTGTGAATTACCCCAGACTCTTCCACGAAAGACCGTTCGCTGTAGGTACGGAGACGGTCTGACTGTCGCCATATTTGTTCTACGTGTACATGTAGACTTTGGATGGACTTTGATACGTTTCTTATATCAAAATTAATATAAAAATCAAAATAAGGAATCCTCAGCTGTCATACGACTGACTTTTTCATTGAATAGGTTAAACACATCTTGTGCGATTCATTAGTAAGTTACTTTAACGGTTGGGTCAAGAGTACAACTTTGTATCATCGGACACGTACTCATGCTATTAGACGAGCATTTACGAGAAAATTTTCAGCACGGTCTTGAAATAAGTAGGCAATTTCCCAAGAAGTGAACTTGACCAAGTCTTCAGCACATTATCGGCCGAGATGAATATGAAATGGTGGCCCCGATCCGGCGGTAGAATACGCAACAGGCTCGTTTGCTGAAAGGGAGACGTTCATGACACGAGAGTGTAATTTGAGGGCAGGAATGCAAATGAGTGGCTGACATTTTCATGAAGGCGCCTCCCGCCACAAGTGCGGGGTTCGCGTTGGCTTCCCCGGACCTACCCTGGCGCCAAGTCTGATGATAAATAAGGGGAGAAGAAGAGGGCAGTGCACGTAATGTGGGTCGCCTGCTGCGATAAACGGCAGTAAATTGCGGACGCGAATATAGCCGCGACGAGGCGCGAAGAGTGGGCGTGGCCTCGTCGTCTGCTCGGTTTGTGTGTGTGTGGGGGGGGGGGTGAGTTCTGGGCAAATTTGCATACCTCCTTCCTTCCCTCCGCAAGAAGACCAGTAACCAGTCCCCTTCCTCATCCAACCATCCTCACCACCCTCTTCACCAGCCCTGCTAACGACCCGCTGATTTACCGGCGGGTCCCCCTAATGACAGCGTTCGCGGCTGGGCAAATTAATTCTGGCCAATCAGGCGATAACAGCGGCATGTCGGCGCGCGCGTCCTTGCGCGTCTCGGATAATGACGCCTGATGTATGTCTGGGCGCCCGGCAAGTCAGGCGGGTACGCCCGACCTGCTGTCCTTGTACCCATTTTCCCTTATTGCTCCTTCTTATACAGACTATTTACACTGCGCCCTCCTATACTACTCCCGTTACAGAGTACTGGGTTGGTACCCGAGGGCAGGGCATCACATGGGCGCCTGTAAGCGTCTGCTGGACGCCGAAGGACAACATGAAATGAATCCTTACGATGATGAAACTACGGAATGCGATGGTCAGAGGAAACGGGAGTGCCATGAGTAAACACTCCAGCTAACTGCATAGTCCACAACATTTACCACATGAGAAAAACCGTGGACCGTCCCCATCGGAAGTCGAACCCGGATCGCCTTGGCGGGAGGAGAAGGTTTTGGTCAGTTCGCTAATCGCGACCTATCTTCTGTTCGTGGGGCTGCGGTTGTCGCAGTGGCTAGAATACTGGCCTCCCACTAAGGCGAACCGGGTTCGATTTCCGGCGGGGTCGGTCCCTGGATTTTCGCAAGTGGGAGTCGTGCCGGACGATGCCTCTGGTCAGCGGGTTTTCTCAGGTATCTCCCGTTTCTACCGCCATTTCATTCCGGTGCTGCTCCATACTCACATCATGTCGTCACTCACCAGCACTGAAGACCCAGATTTTGAGTGCTGACTAGTACTAGTACTATGTAGTACGCAACGCATGGCCTTCACTGCTCGTTACATCGACTGTAGCAGGCACATTAGGCAACACTGGACCAACCAACCTACTCATCTCTCGTCAGTTAGCTGTGATAACACGGCTGTAGGATACATTACAGTAAGCTAGTGAGAATTGGAACCACTAACACCCGGTTAACTTAATGTAAACGTAATTTGCATCGCAATGCAAGTACCACAGGTAGATGAATTTACGTCTCGTCGACAGTCAGGTTATTAGAAATGGTGTTACACAATATTACGCAATGCCAATAGCCGAGTGAGAAATCAACCACGGTCTTTGTCAATTAATCCTTCCAGTATTTGCCTGGACAGATTTAGAGAAATCATGGAAAACAGAAATCAGGATGGCCGGAGCCGTTGCTGCATGACATGTTAACGTTAAATACTAAACCATTTCCATGAATGCACGAAGTTTGCTAGAATCATTCAAAGACCATAAGTTATCATTACTTGGCAAGCAAGATGTTTTACTTAAGAAAAAACGTATGATGACATATACATGAAACTTAAGTCTATACATAAAAACGAATAAAAAAATTCAACGTCCTGTGTAAACATGTTGCTAGTTCGATGTATGTGATGGACTATTTTGATGCAGTGATTTTTTACTCGATTACGGTGCAAGAGATTACGCGAAAGGAATGCGTTACAATGACTACATATTTGTTTAGAAAAAATGGCGAAAACTGGTTTTTTTCTCTTTTCCGGTTTTTATATAGTGACGATTTTTTTCTTATTTTAATAAAAATTTTCAGCATTAATTTATGTACCTCGCTGCCTTACGGGTGCATTCCATTCTAGAAGAAAGCTCGCTGTTTCCTTCCATGTTACCTTATAGGTTGTTCATGGTGAAGTGAGCACTTTGCATAAAACCCGTTGTGTTAAGACTTATAATTATATTCTATGAATATATCTACAGAATAGACAACAATAGGTTTGCCAAAAATATTTAACATAATCAACTCGAAGATTACAATGATTAACTGGCTAGAAGAAACTAAGGAGGATTTAAAACAAATAAACATTACAGAAGACATCCTACATAACGTACAGGTTTTGTAATATCAACTTCTAAACATAAATTTACAAAGAAACCTAAAATTAAGACTGACGAAAAATTGTCAGAACAACACAAGAAACGACATGGTGAGTTCGTGTAGAGATTTTGGGAAGGCAAAGAACACAAGTCCAACTGACAAATTCCAGCGCGCTCGTTAATGGGCAAAACGAAATAATAGTATGTATATAAATATTACGTCATTTGTCTTCATTTTATGAGTACGGTGATATCTGTATACTGTGTTTTTCAATGGTGCAGCGTTGATGAGTCCCAAGGGAAGCGGTAGTTAGCGATGATTAGAAACTGGAAAAATTCACGGGTTCCCTGACCAGCAAGCTAGACTCCAACAATATGTGCATTTAAGTAGACAACAGCTGTTCATTAGCTGTTTGCTGATACAGTGGTATGGGTCACGTTAAGGCATATGTATTATTATTGGCTCAGAGACTTCCAGGGGATGTCAAATAAGCCAACGGCCGATTGCGAAAGTGACACGAACTTATAGTTGCTGGAATTCTAGCTTGTGCGTTAAAAGAAAACGTTAATTTTTTTAGGTCCTCAGCGATGACTATACACAACTGGGTTGTCTATGGAACCATTATACTGAGAGGTGCAAGTAAATCTCCACTCAATATCGTTCAAGAGGCGAGGAGAGAATTCCGCAAATACATGACGTCTGTTATAGGGTTGATTCCTGAAGGATGTGTCTATGACACGTGCTCATGGAAAAGAGTAATGCAACATTATGTTTCAATGCCTCACGTTCACATCTGCAGCTCTGGTACGTAGTTATGTCAGCGTGCATTCTTGTAGAGGCGTCACTCATTTGACTGTGCCAGTGAGAATAACGTCACTGCGACATCACATGTCTGCGATTTGCGAGTAGGTTCCAAATATGTTGAGAGTTAAAAACAGCCAATCACTGACCATGAAGCAGAGCTGCAGGTGTGCACACGAGGCACAGAAACAAAATGTTGCATAATTCTTTCCACCAAAAATCATTGCCTCTATATAGCCTAGTTGGCCAATGCTCTCTACATAACAGTAGTAGCACGGTCACGTTTATTTTAGATGGGACTAATAATTTTCAATTGGGCTAGCACACACCCCCCCCCCCAGTTACGACCACAGTATAGTCTGATAAAATATCACTTCCCTTGAAGCGCGTCCACGTTTCACCACTATGTTGTTTTACTGAAGGTCGTCTAAGTGAGGAAAATTTTTAATTTTATATTTGTATGCAATATTACTAGTTTTGTAGGCGTTACTTGAGACTACATGTTCCTCTTCCAAAAAAAAAAAAAATTAGCTTAGCCAGTTTTCCCATAACGGCACTTCAAATTCAAGTTCTTATAAGCCGAAAAACCCAACGAACATAATGAAGTAGAAAAAATTCACACTCAAATTACATGTAACGGGTTACTGCTTGAAATTTCGTAAAATGAATTACAAAATAATTTTATATTTTAAAAAAATCGATAAAAAACAAAAAAAAAAATTCAAAATTTCAAAAAAAAATTTTAATGCAAAATTATTTTGTAATTGGTTTTAAAATATATCAAACAGTAGCCCGTGACATGTACATTCAGTGTGATTTTTTCCCCTTAATTTATTTATGTCCATTGGTTTCTGCGGCTTATAAGAACTAAAAACGTGCAAATTATGTCTTTGAAGTGCCGTTATGGGAAAACTGGTTGAACTAATATTTTTTTTGAAAGAGAAAAATATACTCCAAGTAACGTCTACAAAACTAACACTGTTTCATCCAAATATAAAATTACGATTATTCTCACTTGAACACCTAAAAGTGCCGTGTTTATGATGGCAAGTTACGGAAACACACATATTAGCTGAAAGGGGGAAAATAATAACTAGGTCTTCAAAAGTGTTAACTTTAACGTATAAGAAAGGTTATGCTAGGACGGCTGAGTTGATGTGTGCTGCTTTCTCTCCTTATTGAAAAGCTCTTTATGGGAAGACCTGTCGAACCTGCTGCAAAGTGTTGTCGAGGATAGCTCGGTGACTATACCCGGTGATAGCAACATCGTGTGTACCAAGGTGGGAGTTTCGTAGCTCGCTGTGTTTATCGGTTAATGGGCCATCCGTGCGTTGAGCTGAGGTGTTTAGGTTCAAGTTCGGCGCCCAAGGCCACGAAGTACGTCCCTGTCGACGACAAATGTACGTTTGAAGGTTTGTTTAGCCGCTCAAGACTAAACATATTCTCCGTCACCGACGAGTCGAGATGAACGTGTGTCCTCCTCTTATCGAATGTAATTATGTAATATATTCAGGGCATACATGCTTGTTTAAGTTACTGTTTCCCTCTACAATATAGAAACATTTTAAATATGCAGTACAACCCTGTTCTTTCATTCCAATTACTATTAGTTCAATCATTTCTTAAAGGAGAGATTTACGTCTCGTCAACAGCGAGATCATTAGAGTCAGCAACAAACATGTGTATACAAGGATATGAATAGAGGGACGAACTTAACATGGTTTATGTTAAGGACTCTACCTGTTCTAGAGCTCTGGCGCGAGCAAAGACAGGGATTTACATGTTAAACGATACGATCTTTGAATGATTTTCATAATGAGGGTGTATGCCAAACTGAATTATATTGTGTTAGGGTTAATCACGCGTCAAACCCACGTTTATACGTCCACTGACTTTTTTGTTTGTTCCCGTGCGGCTCACACTGCCAAGGCATCTTTTGGGTAGTTTTTTTTTGCTCTGAAAACTATGAAGAATTAATTTCTTTCGCGTTAAAAGTACTCGAAAACATACCCACTTATAAGGAGTTTAATTTCTGTATTGTCCTCTTTTAAATGCAGATTATTTTCCCCACCGACTACGATATAGTGAAACGTGACTGAGCCACACCGAAGTATAGTTTAACGTGTGAATCTCTATCCTTACTGGCGGCATGACTCCCAGACGTAGGCAAGGCCATGAAGGAACCATCCCAGCAGTCTCCTGGAGTGGTTGAGGGGTAACCTGGAAAACCTAAAATAGGATGTCCGGAGCTGTGATTCAAATCCAGGTCCTCCCGAATGCGAGTCCAACATGCCACTCCGCTTGGTGTGTCAGGAAAGGGTTCAATATTTGTTTATGAAGAGAGAGGGTAGGAATTGTGCAGTGCGAGACGGCATATACTCTGTAGGGTATAACCTAGTAAAATTTTGTTACTTTTATGAGTAAGAGACATGAAAAAATCGCGTTATTATCTGACAGCTAGACTCCAAGTGAATATAATATGCTCGTTCGACGTCTCCCGCCGTCCGATATCGTCGTGACTTGCCGCGGAGAAAGCTTACACGGTAGAGAGTCCAATCTCTGTAAAGACGTAACACACGTAAATGACAACGCATAAAAGTTCGTGGGAAACTGAATAGCATATTATGCTCTGTTATGAACAGGAAAGTGAAGTTTAGTCTGCTACCAAATGGTAGTGCGAATTTTGCATGTATCTACGTATGAGGGCACTACTATTAAGGTTTTTAGACATTGTATGCTATGTTAGACGGCAATTTTTAGTTCCAAAATGTGCCTGAGTTGTTCATTCCAACATACGTACAGTATTTTTGTCTTGAATTTTGATAACTGTTACTTAATTTCAACGTAATAAGTGTCAAATTATACCGAAGTTGAGTGAAATAGTACGTATACCATCCGCTTCTGTTACGTCCTTGTGCCCATCAAAAATACGTGCCGGCTCGCACGGTGCAGTTACAGGAACGCGAGTTATTTATTTGTCGCGAGGCTTGGCTGGCGGGCGGCGGGGGTCCGCAAAAGCAGACGGACCAATAAACGCATGTGTTTCTGAGAAAATATGACGGCGGAAGGGTCGCTGGCCTCTGGCGGAGGCCGTGTATGGAGCGGCGAGGAAGAGGTGAGGGTGTTTGTTTTGGGAGCAGAGCACAGCAGGCGGTGAAGGTCTCCCTCGCACTCCTGGCACGGTCAGCAATGTCTTCCTCGGAGGAGAGACCCCTGCAAGGAACGGCAACAAACAGCTCTCGCATCTGGCTGAACGCTGCTGTCGTGGCCGCCACTGGGCGTCTGGGTCGCGTTAACTTTCCCGCTACTCGGTAGTACCCGGGGGCGTTCGTTTATCATCAGCGATTTAGCAGGTAGGCCGTCATTCGATTCAGCGCACAGTATTTTTTGACAATTTAAACTAACATAAACGAATTAAAAATAACAATAACCAACCTAAACTATAATTTCCACATGGGTCATGTTAAGGAAGGAGGGAGAGATGTCTGGCTCTCTCGCCGAGGAAGATCGAATGTCCCCGAGTATTTCCAAAGAGCGGAGAAGATAACGTGATCCAGACTCTCAAGATTAATTCCACTACATGCTATAGGAAGCTCAGTGCTATTAGTTTGGTAAGGAACACTTTCAGCTCAATAAATACTTTCGGAATACGTCCTGCTACCGTCAACCATTTTAATAGGTTAATAAAAATGCACATTGCAATAGTAAGTTTGGCGAGGTGGTATATGCAACGAGGCGCTAAAACGGCATCTCCGCGGACCGTCGCCATCATTAAATGCTTTTTGTTTATCGTTGTCGCCTATTATATTATCATCAAATCCTTCAATAGCCGTCACTTGTGATGATAGGAGTCCTTGGTGTTATTGGAAATATATTTCAATTGATTTATTTAACTAAAAAATTTATATAAGTCCATTAGCCTTAACAAAAAACATTTTGTGCATAACAGTGAGAATCAAGAAATAAATTTTAGTTTAAAACACTTTGTAGGTATACTTATTGATGTAGACTCCGTGACATAAAGACTGGTTTTGAAGAAAGTCATTACTAGGGACTGCTGATTTTCGCGAAAAGAGTATTGCCCCACTTTGCTTCAGCGCCTTACGTACACGTCTTCAGCGCTGCTTCGTGGGGCTCTACCAGCAAGTTATAGACGTGTGGTGTCGCAGTAAGCTTACTGTGATTGGCTCAGTGAAATGAGAGTAGTCTTTATAAAGGCACACTGCCCAGTAACCACGAAGCAGAACTGCAGGTGTGCACTTAAGACACTGAAACAAAGTGAGGCGAAATTCTTTTCGCAAAAATCAGCAGTCCCTAGCCATTACAAATCAGCAGTTGAGGGAAATGGTTTCTGTATTAAAGATTTTCAAGGCCTCAAGCGGTAACTTATTACGAGATGACAGTCTGGATCTTACGATCGCGTTTCCTATTCGGCGGGTCTGATCATTTATCTTGTGCCAGATGATGTAACAACACTCCATAAAGTTGGGATGCTGCCAGCATCTCTAGGCAAGGCCATGTCGCGGAAAAAGTAGTGCTATGGTCGACAAGTTTTCACCGAGTTGATCTCGTACTGAAAGTTTGGTCACAAGTTAACCACTTGTAACGATGTACCCGTGTGAGGAAACGACTTCCTGGAAAGACAGTAGGCGAGAAGTAGGTTATAATAAGAGACATGAACTTTTCGCGAAAAGAAATTTGCCTCACTTTGTGTCAGTGACTTGTGTGCACGTCTGCAGACTTGCTTCACGGTCAGAGATTGGATGTTTTGACATTCGTGTGTCGTGGGGTTTTACACGCAAATCACAGACGTGTGGTGTTAAAGTAACCTTATTGTGATTGGTACAGTCAAATGAGAAACGTCACAG
>PNEQ01007121.1:6300-32484 GCA_003012365.1 Medauroidea extradentata | reverse complement strand
GTTATAATACCTGACGAGCTATAATAAGGCTAGGTTTGGTCCATGGGCGTAGTTATAGGAGGGGATATCAAGATATATATTCACCCCACCCCCCCAAAAAATTCATGGATCAGCGTAGAAGTTTTTACTTTTTCACCACTATTTATCCTTAATACTATTAACGTTTCTTAAAGTGGTATTTTAATTATTTGGTTCGCAAAGTTCTTAAATAGCACCATTTAACGCCCTATGAAAAAACCTAATTTTTCCGAGGGAGGACCTCCGAACCCCCCTCATATTATTGTCGGGTATAGGTAATATACCCCCCTCCTCCAAAGAAATTTTTGGCTACGCCCCTGGTTTTGTCGATCCCAGGTTATGTGTAACTCATAAGTTTGTTTAATATTTTATTAAGTGCGCCGTCTTCTGCACATATTATCACGTTATTTGTTTTATATTGCATGCAACATTTGTTTCGTTGTTCTTCATTCGATATTTTAAGAGCACCCTGCACCGAAAATTTCGTAATTTCATAATTGTACAAAACACTGTCCAACTCTTACACAGCACATTAATAGTAATTTCCCACAAATAGAATAATTTTCGGTTCTATAGTTTTCGTAAAAGCATATATCAAAGTAGCTACTATACCAAAGTAAAAACTATTAAAATAATACGAATTAAATAATTTTAAGTGAAAGTACTTTATTAAGCTACATACTAATGCCTTTCTTATTTCACGTAAAGATGATTTTTTTTAATACAGGTACTCAAACGATTTGCAAAATTGTAGGTACATTCAAGAATTTCTTTTAAAATACAAACAAGCCGTGAATTTACAAATGTGTCGTTCTGTAGCTGAATACGTTTGCCTTCAGTCTAAATGATTTCAATCGTAGCGTTTAAAATTTTTAATTTTGGGTAAGTAGCGAAAATAGTCAAAAAGTTACATTGACATGCGCTTGTACAAAAACTATGGAACCGAAAAATATTCTATTTGTGGTAAATTGCTATTAATGTGATGTGTAAGAGTTGGACAGTGTTTAGTACTATTATAAATTACGAATTATTCGCCGCAGAGCAGCCTTAAACACTGTGTATTTAGTTTCACTTCGTTGTGTTTTCGTTTATGTTTATCGTTTACATTTATTTTAGCGCCAACTGGCCAGTTTCTTCTGCTAATAGTAGCTTACCCTGCTCTCGATCAGAGTAACCAGGAGTAGACAGGCGCTCTCGTGACCAATTAACGTTTGTAAACTACTCGGCTTACTGTTATTCACACCTCCATGAAGACCTTTTGTCCTTATACTTAGCAAGGTTGGGATATCGCGGGCATTTTTTTGTGTCAGCGTACTCTTGAAAACGTCGTAGCTTGATTTAACACGAATGATTCGTTGAACCGTTTCTGATACGCAGGGACCCTTGTTTTTCGCGAAAAGAATTTTGCCTCGATTTGTTTCAGTACCTTACGAGCACATATACAGTTCTGCTTCGTGGTCAGTGATTGGTAGGGCCCGGTAATTTTCGCGAAAAGATTTTTGCATCACTTCGTTTCAGTGTCTTACGTACGCACCTGCAACTCTGCTTTGTGGTCAGCGATTGGATGCCGTAACATACAGCGTCATGTAATCAAACCCGCAAATCACAGACGCCACGTGTCGCAGTTGTCCGTGTACCGATTGGCACAGTCAAATGAATAACGACTCTGCACAAAAACACGCTGCCAATAATCATGAAGTTGAGCTGCAGGTGTGCACGTAAGACACTGAAACAAAGTGGGGCAAAAATCTTTTCGCGAAAACTACCGGGCCCTAGTGATTGGATGTTTAAACTGCAACGAGACTTGGGATTCTACCAGCAAATCACAGGCGTGTGCTGTTGCAGGAACGTTATTGTAATTGGCTCAGTCAAATGAGATACGGCTCTTGACATGGACACGCTGCCAAGAACCGTGGAGCAGAATTACAGGTGTGTACGTAAGGAATAGAACAAAGTGGGGCAAAATTATTTTTGCAAAAAAACAAGGGTCTCTACTGATACGTCTTAATTTACTTCAGACCAATCACAGACATGTTCTGGTGCAACAACAGTTTTATTAATGGCTCAGTTAAATGGGAAGGTGAATTCGCGTGCACATAACATCGTGTAGTAGGAGCAAACTTTCTGACAAGCTGAAAGCTAGCAAGGAGTCAAGTTTTCCTGCGATAAATCACCGTCTCAACTCATACCTTACCCCCGAGACTTATTATATCCGCCGAGTGGTAGAGCGGCGACCCGGTGCCCGAGAGGTGTTTGTTTCTGCTCCTTCCAGCTGCCAAAACAGGCCTGAAGAGCGCGTGGTAGGTGCTGAGGATGGACGGAGCTAGTGGCTTCCCGCACGTCGGCAACCCGTCCTCTTGAGTTTAGTCTGCTACGTCTCAGCATCCGCTGGACCACTACGACCTCCTTGGCAGATGGTCGCGGGCGCTCAACGCTCCAGCTTGCTCGCAGTTACTTCAACAGTGTCCACATAAATCTTGAAATAAATCTCAGCATTTAGCAGGGCATATTTTAACGTAAACACTGACTGGAAATGCTCTTCGGTGGAAATTATATACGCGGTTCACGACTAAGAGAGCACTTTCGAAGCCTTGGTTATACATCTATCCCTTCAGCAAGTTTGTTATTTTCTGTCACTTTTTATTGTAAAAATATCATCTTAAGTAATTATCAGTGTGTATACCACAATAATAATTACTTTTTATAATGAATCTACACAAGGCGGTCTTCTAAAGTTCCAAACACTTCACCGCGAATAGCCAATAACAGACGGTATAGGTTACCTTGGTCAACATAGTTCAATTAATTTGGACCGTTTTGACGGACTGACTGTTTACAAGATGTAACACTAGACAAAATTTGCTGTACACACGTTAAGATGAGAGGGTTTTACGGCTCTTTAACGAGGTCGTAAGAGTCGATGAAGTACACACGTTGAAATTTGCGTATTAGGTTTACCAGAAATGTCGATTGCCATTTTAATCAAACACGTACAACACAAACTGTAGTAAGTGCATTTGGAACTGTCAAACATGAACTGAACTTGTGAGAGAGAGTAAAATAATATGAACTACAAGAATTAAATGCCAGACGACGTGTAGCAGGTATGATACTCAAATATCTGTCAATTTAAGTTAGGTTTTAAGAAGAATTTGTGACCGCAGTAACTAATTTGCGTTTATAAATCTTCATCAGCTTCACTTCGTGAATTCATGAAAAATGGGTAAATATAGGCTCGGGGAAAATTGTTCAGCAGACCCAATGCCAGCTGAGAATTATTTCATCAGCGTGCAACATCTGTCACTGAACAGGTACTATGGTATATTAATCATTTGAAAATTATCACCAATGTTCAGATAATGGTATAGTTATTTTAATCAGTGAAATTTTCAGTTTCAATAAGTTACAAGGTTTTTCACTGACGAATCCCTGGTTTTGTCAACGTTGATTAATAAAGAAAATTAGGTAACAGATTCAATTAGTAAATATATTTACCATTTTACCCTTGTATATACTACTAATTAATCTGTCATTTGAAAATTACAGTTTCAATCAATTAATTAAAACACAATTTCAACAAGTTCACATTATTTTAGTCTACGTGTAATAAACAGTGCACCGCAGTTTCCAAAGCAAGCTTGGTATACATATTTGTTAGCTAGTTTTTTTTTTTTTTAAATGAATTATGTGTTTTGATAAGTTACACTTAAGAGTACAGTGATATTTAGAGTAGGTCTACATTACATAATAATAAGTAGTCTTGTTGTTCAGTTGTTGTGGGTAGATGAGTTTTGGAATTTTCAGTAATATTATTACGAAGAAAGCGTTGTACAGAAACGAGTGTCGACATTGAGTGAGATATTTTGGTTAGCGCTTAACATCGATGTCTTTAACGCTGGTGGTGGGTGACATGATTTTAGTATGGAAGTGAAGTAAAGAGATTTTGGTCAGCACTTAACATCGAGGTCTTTAGCGCTGGTGACGGGGACATGATGCGAGTGTGGAGCGGCGCCGGAATGAATTGGCGGGGGAAACGGGAGATCCCTGAGAACACCCGCCGACCAGCGGCACGATTCCCACATGCGAAAATTTGGGGACCGACCCCGTCGGAAATATTGAAACCGGAGCGCCTTGGTGGGAGGCGAATGGTCTGACCATTCGGCCATCGCGGCGCCGTTCGATATTGAACTAGCGTAGCCGACGTCCGTAGCGTAGCTTACGGTACGAGAGGTACTGGGATCGATTCTCAAGTTCGGATGGATGCAAGTTCTTGTTCGCCTAAACTGGTCCCAAAATTCGTCTCAATAAAATTGTCTGACAAAAATTGCTCAAAAGTTACTCAAATTTGTCAACTTAAAGGAGGAGGCTCAAGTACTAAACATTATATTTAGTATTAAAAAAGTGGTTATTGTGTTTGCGTGATGTGCCAAACGTATTGAGCTCTATTCCAGTTGGTAATTTTTTATGTTAGCGCATGCGTTTACTGAGCTTATGACATAATTTAGAAAATAACTGAATTATGTTCCATGTAAAATTGCCTTTTTCTATACCTAGGTAACAAATTCTCCTTGCTTTTTCAATTAGTGGAAATCTCTAATTCAATCTGTGAATTTATTTCGTGATGCAAGCTGTAGTTTTCCACTAATTCCCGATGGAGCAGTTTCAACAATTTGAATCTGCGAAAAATCAGTTGGAAATTGTAAATATTTATAGTTTCCAGTTTAGAGTGTTAAATAATGAACTTTTATAACACTATATTTATATTTTAGCTGACTATAAAGAGTAAAAACGTAGAGCTGGTATAGATAACTTTTAAATTACTTTCTGAAAGAAATGAGACTAAGAATCTAAGAATGTTCCTCTAGACTTTCAAAAACCACAACGTTTTATTTTATTTTATTTTATTTTATTATTTTTTTAAGGTAATTGATGAGAATGTCTTACGCAACGAGACAACAAAATAAGGTTAACTGTGACTATACTATGTTGAATGGACACGAAGAAAATGTATATGCAAAGGGTAGGCATATTCTAGAAGGTATGACGAATTTTGGAGAAGTGACAAAAACGGGTACCTGTTAAAAATTTATTTTTTAATTTCTAGTTACAAAATCATTGAAGTTATATAGTTACAGCATGCTTGTAAAATTTTATTTTTCTTAAGTGACCACGAGACGATAGTCAACATCATGTCCTTGGTGGCTTGCAGACACTACACGAGGAATGCTAATTAACAATGGTAAATAATTAATATCTCAAACTAAATCCTGCGACACTTTTTAACAAGTCTTGTGATGAGGAAGGAAAAGGATTATCTATAAGAAATATCCTGGCTATGCTTGGTCCTCTTTCATCCTCAAAATTCATCATGATATCTAATAAAAAAGGATAAAATGTGGTTAAGCTAGTATTTTCATCAGAAACCTTTGTATAAGGTTGTCTTGTTCGAAGTGGTTTTTTCTTTCGTATATTGGCACAACTGGCACATGCGGAATACTATCGTAATATAAACTCTTTTCCTCGTACATCATTTTTAACGCATTTGAAGCGTGTGATAGGCCACTCCCTTAATATGAAATCCTAAAATTGTTTAGTTATTATACCGTGAATATCATAAGACCATTAAAATATAGGAAATTCAGTGTTATCACTGAGAGGGCGTTTTCGGAAAGGCATATCCCGACAACGCTATCAAGCAAGCTGCCGCAAAGGTAACACGTTGGTCTCGCATTCGGGAGGACCCTGGTTCAATTCTCGTCTCCGATCATTTTGATTTCGGTTTTCCATTGTTTCCCTGAAATCGTTGGGATGGTTCCTTAACAAAGTATTTATCTGCACTAGGTCTTATGTCAGGCATATTATGTTATGGGATGTTATTGCATGAAGCATTTGAATCCATAATATATACGGTCCATGCAATATGTATAAACATTAAGTTGATGTTTCTAGCACTCAATTTTCATATATATATATATATATATATATATATATATATATATATTTCAACTGGAACCTAACATTGATGCTTTTGTGTTTAATAATGTATTAACATTTTGATTGTCTTTCGCAGGTAATACTTGATATCTTATTATGCTGTCCTCAGCAACCCTGAAACTTTATCAAATATTAAAATCTGCTAATGTATTAGAGTATAATTTAGTGAGAAAATATTTTCACTGTCCTTTTCCAGTGAAATTTCCGTTTGAGAACTGCATTTCCTTCTTTTCCACCCTCAGAATCTGGTACATAACCCAAGGTGAGAGCGAGTCCAGAGATTGAGTTGCGTCGAGGAGACTGGACAACGGAGCGGAGAACGTATTTTTTCCTTTGTCAGGTTTGGGGAAGGCTCGTTAGCGAGACGGCGTCCTTGCCGTCGCGTTACCCGCACTTAACGCCGTCTAAGCGCGTGTAGACGGCGCGGGAAAGTGTAAGAAGTGCGGCTTGGCGCCACCTGTGACCGTCGCCTCCGACAACCACCGTCGCCTGCCCCAAGAGACTGCCATGCCAGTGCGTCGGACTGTAATCTTTCATTAATTTGTCGCACATAACTACTGAAAGAGAAATATAGGTTTACTTTCAAGAATTCTCTTACAATGATTCTGCATGACAAATTAATTACAGATTCCATTATTATTTATATCAAGCAGTTTCCCAAGAATATATCCTGTGCTTTGTCGAAGAGAATATTTTGATAATACAATCTGAATATATGTTATGACTCAAAAACTGAAAATACACTCTAAATATTAGTTTGTAAATTTACCAGACGTGCGTATAGGAGCGCTAAGGTAGTAGGAATGGTAAAATTGTTTCCCAGACATCCATGGTAGCACTCCTAGACTTTTTATAAAACAATCAAATGTATACTGAAGTTGCCAGACTTGTATTGTAAAAACTGCAACATTTTTCAAATTTACAAGGCGGGAGTATGGTAACTGTACCATACTGCGTCTGGGATAATAACTTCGTAAACATTCGAGGAAGTTTTTTTACAGTGTACTATACAATTGTCTAACATTCCCCCGTAAGTGTGAATAGAGATGTTTGTGGTTTAGCGGATGTGAAGTTGGTTAGCGGGTTTCCTTCGATATCTCCTACTCCCTCCCTCACTTAATTCTGGGCTGCTTGATCCCACACCAGCGCTGTTAACCTTGCTGTTAAGGCCGTGGTTTCCTATTCATTGTTTTTGCGAGTAAATTTTTTTTTTTAATTACGGAAAGGGAGTAGATATCACAAAACACTTACATAGAAATGTTGAAAATCGTCTGTACTTTGTAGTCCAATTTTTTCGAAACGTAAGTTCTTATAATTTTGATTCATTATCGAGGCAATAATTAGCCAAAATTATAAAAAAAAAATGCTTTGAAAAAATTAGGCTAAATAGTACAAAAAATTTCCAACATTTCTACGAAACGGTTTTCCGATATCTGCTCTCGTTCAGGTTTTAAAAATTAAACTTACTAAAATATCACAAATAGTGACTTGCGGCCGTAATCGCTTACATATGTTCACTTGTACTTTGGCCGTGTTCTTCATTTACAATTTAATAAAGAAGACTGGGTTTACATACAGCATTCAATCCATTTACGAGAAACTGGACACTTATGAAATCAATGGCTGTGAGGAATCAACATTGCTATACCGTACTACAGGAAAATTAACGCAAAATTATTTCATTTGCACCCAGTTAAGATAGTAGTGAATTTCGGAATGCAATTTAAAATTGTAACTTCTTATTAAGTAAACAGTGTTGAAATTTGTAGAAGCTGAAGTGCTCACTTTACCGCAAATGAACTATAATATATAGTTTAGCATTTCTGCGTTCGTAAGTGCGTGTTATTTTCTTATTAGCCTACAGTCAACGGAATTGTGATAATACCATACTTCTGCCTCTGTGACTCATCAGCGTCCTCCTGTTGACAGTCTTGGAGTTATTCGAAAGTTTTTAGGCGTGGCCTCATGTCCAGACTACACTACGCGAAACACATAAGCGCGCATGGCCGTCGTCGTTTCGGAGATAGAACACGGTGCAATAAAGCTGGCTAGTGGGTACAGTAATGTGGCCATGTGGATTTACGAGTAGGCGAAGATGTCTTGCGAGTCCCTTGTCATGAGGTCGTTGTGTCCGGAGGAGATCCAAGGTGAGTGGGTCACCGGGCCATAGCAAACATTCGGTCTCCATACATCGTCTCCTTCATTCGGGGGTGGTTTGTCGTAGAGAGAACATGCGTCAGTCTGTGTGACGGTTCCACAATACTCTTTGGCAGCACAATATTAATACTATGTTTCGCATAACTTCAGCAAAATTTGACAGGTGTGAGGCCAATTACCATTTTAGAGTCTGTATTGTGAGTTACAATAAAGACTAAGATTTCTATACAAATTGTGAAATGAACATCTCAGGCGCGTTAGAACCAAAAATGTCGACTGACTTAGCGTCATACGTGTGCAACACATAAAAAGTTCCCTCAGATATGTCAACGTTTATTGAAGTTATGTAAAACGGAGTGATTATAAGGGCACCTCCTACCACGCACTTAAAATGCATTTTAATATTCACAGAACTACGTTCTGTACCGGGACATTCTCCTATTCTAATCTGACAACGCTGAAGTTAAATGTCTACCGCCACTGAACACTTTCTCATCAGTCTTCTTCGTCTGTCAGACCACTCGTCTCCCACCTAGGCGATCCGGGTTTCCATCCGGCGCCTCTCCGTCATAGGACCTCATTTCATGTCAGCCTTCAGGGTACGCAGATTGTCTACGTGGCCCCATTCACAAAATATGCATTCGAGGTGCAATACTTTGGGCTTCGGGTATCCTCATGTGACATTTATTTATTCTTTACTCGTTACTTCTTAGACCAGCAATTGTCTTCCAAAATAAATGTAATAGTTTATAAAAAACGTTACACAAATCTTAAAATAATTTTCTTTGGTCATTAAGTAAGCACTTTTGTACAAGGACTTATTGTACAGAACCGTAGTACACGAGCAGTGCATATACTTGTTTCTATTGGGCTATGAAAGAACGTGCGTGAACTCTGAATGTGCTTCCTGAACTTCAATATTCCACCTAGGAATCATTGTCGTCCACATTACGTGGGTAATATGAACACCATCAACATACGTTCAATAATTTAATTTCTAACCGATCTACAATTTCCACGCGTCTAAGTTTGGATTGTTTACGTATTGTTCGGGATGCACGGAGTCGCAACCACTACTTTTGCAAAACCAACCGTGTGGTCGAGAAGCGATAAAACAGATTTCGTGAGGCTAACACGATTTGTTCAGTGCTCTGGTTTTTCTGGCAACTATGGGGTAGTTAAAGGCAACCCCATACGACACTTCAATAGGTTTATCGGCTTTCAAATGCAAAGTTATTCCTTTCAATGGCATGAGGGTATCACGTCTATGGGTCTAAGTTCTCTTTATGACTTACTATTCCCAGCATGTCTGACACACCTCGTCGACGGGGCGTGGCGGGAAGCTACCAAGTGCCCGGACTTATGTCTGTACGTCTGCCAAAGATCTCCGGCAGTATGCTGCTACACGATTGGCGTGAGGTGACACTGCATTATGTTCTTTTATCGCGCAGTCCATATCCACTCGTACCATTACACCTGTCACATTAGTTTCGCCACCGTCTGCCACTGGACTTAGGCCAAGCGACACACTATTAAGCCTCTAGAGCTGAGTACCCTCTCCTGGGCGTAACACAGACAGTATACGATGCCGCCCTCAAAATACTAAGTGCCGAAGATGATCGTAGGATGACTTCCTTGACAATTTCCCAGCAAGGTCGGTCAGGATATTCACACTTTGGGATCTTGCCGGACGATGGGTGTTGCCCGGCAGGTTTTTTCGGGGATCTCCATCTTCCCTCGTCCTTTCATTCCAGCGCTGTTCCTTACTGACCTCATGTTACCCGGCGCTGACCAAAATCCCTTAAGTTCTTCTCAATTGCCTTTTCAGTGGCAGTAAAGAAAGGAATGAATTTTGGACTCACGTCTACCGGTTATGCCTAAGTACGGGACCTCCAACATGATAACGGGGTGAGAACCACTTGCTGCCGCCATAAATCCAGCAATGCCGGAGGTAGTGAGCGAGCCTTCACCGGCCACCGAGACACGATGATGTAGTGTCGTCGCCGATAAGACATCTAGCGTTGAGGGCAAGGCGCGAGGAGGGCTCCGAGGTCGCGGTCTACAGGCGAGAGTGCGGAGCGGCGGGTAAATCGGCGCAATGATTGAGCGTTTAACGCCCCCGTGCTCGTGGTAGACCCGTCATGCCTACCCCTCCCCCTCGCGAGTGTTTCCCGGTATGGAGCGCCAATAAATCAGGCCGCGGCGTGAGACGCGCTCCACTCTAATGCGAGGCCGATCACGGTAGATGCGGGCCGCGTGATAGTGCCTCGGCGTGGGAGTCCGCGTGGTTAGCGTGCTTGCTTCCACACTTGCTAGGACAAGCTGCGTCGCTGTGTGCAGGAAGGCTGAAGACTACGGCAACTGCAAGCCTAGCATGGATGTACGTGTTCAATTAATTGAGGCTCAGTATATGTGGAACCTATTTTATGGCTCTATTGGTTGTTTTTTTTTTTTATTTCAGAGCGATCCACATTGTAATAGGATCGTTTATGCCGTTAATTTCCATATTACAGATTAAACTGAGAGAAAATACATTTTTTAAGCACTTCACAACACCTACGCAAATTTTTTCGTTACATTTTTATTCCTATAGAAAATTTTCCTTTTCCTAGTGCATTAACTGGTATTTGTCCGAAAGCGATATCGCAAGAGGTGAATGAGGCTGCGGTTACAAGGGCCTCGGAACTAGTTTAAATTAAACGTGCTCAGCCGTACGTGTGGTCACACGGTGTCTGAAGTAGTTCATATCGTTGCTGCTTCCTATTCAAACTGAACAGGTTGTAAAGGTTCTTCACCTAAACAACAATCTTTATGCCTTGCTGTGATTGGCTCTTTAAACGTCAACAAGCATTGCGCACAAGATGGCTGACAACCCCGTGTTATGTTGCAGCAGCGGAAATTTTAGCTATTAAAATGCTTTGTTGGCTACGTATAAGTAAAAATAGTTTCATATTAAAATATCAGCCCTTCAATGTATTTGCAACGGAAAATAATGTATGTCATTTCCAGTACTCTTGTATGCATTAAACAGGCACGTAGTCGTTCGCGGTAAAAGTAACTTTTCGAAAATCCTTCCCACGTTCCATAAAGTGCAATATTGGAAATGTTTTGTGTCACGAAGAATTTTTGTCACCACATAACACATTGCACCAACATATCAGTGTGTTACAAGCTTTGGGACGGGGTAAGTGGAGCTTTCAAAAGGTTATGTTTAACGCGACGGACGCAACTTTTAATATGTAAACAAATGAGTTAAAAAAAACATAACGTAAATTTGACGTGTCTCCAGCTACTTTCCTCTGTTTACCTTTTGTACATAGGTTAAACGGTTAAACCAAACATAACCTCAAAACAATATACTGTCGTAACAAAACACAATCGATTTTGAATGCGACAATCGAGTACCGTGTAACCACACGAACGTGTTCACTTCGGCAGCTATACACTGAACGTGTTTAAAAATGGCTGACTAAACCTCTTTTGGTTATCTACTTCAGGCCGCCGTGTAACCGCAGCCTGAGACCCGTCGAATATAACATGTAAAACACTCTCCTTTTTTAGCCAGGACTCCTGAGCAGTCGTCCTCAATATTCATCTCTTCTAAACTTCTGCAATTAGTCAATGAAATTTATAGCCTACATTGCTTTTGACTAATTGCCATTCAATTGTACGTCAGTAGTTCACATGTCATATAATTATGTTCTTCTTGTAAGTTAAAAGATACTAATAATAATCAAACAATCCAATATAGTAAGTACCAAGATAAGTCCGGGAGGGGAAGACATGACACTTGAGCACCTTGTGCTTAAAGGGGGTCCGGATAAAGTGAGCACTCAACAAAACCCTGCTAAAGTTATATTTTCAGTCAATTCATATATTTCCGCGCGTAACGACTAACGATAGGAAATATCTAACCTCCCTGGACACGTCACTTGAGGTTTGCGCATGTAAGATAAATTGTGCAGTCGGTAGGAACCTATATAGTTCGATAAAAAATGTTTATTAATTATATAAAATACAATTATGTCGACTTCATTTGATTTTTCAATATTGTTGGATTTAAATGGGAAAATGCCCGGAACTATATTGCGTAATTTTGCTGCCAACCATACAAACAGTAAGGGGACTTATAGTTAAGAGTGCGTGGTAGATAAATAAACGCTGAAAACATAAATTTATTCCTACGCTTTTTTCGAAGCCAATATGGATAAAATACTCAATGACAATCCTAGATGATGGTATTTGCCAACTTTATGAGTAAATATTTATCCAGAATTACTAATTCATTACGCGTGATGTCTTGCGCCGCAGTTAAATGCACAAGGTTCCGGCGTCAGAGATTGTGCCTCAGAAGTTCGTAACATTGGAAACAATTTTGTTTAAAACGTTGGCTGAAACTATTGTGTAAGATTGCTATTGTTTAATTTTCTCAAATTGGCTTTAAGGAACCTACAGTTATAGATTAATGTTTTAAGCGTTAAATTATGTACCACGCCCTCTTAATGTTGAATCATGCAGTAACGGATACAAGCATTTTTCAAGGGTTAAATGTGTAAATGTGGAAAGGCCACTGCTTCGCCAGCTTGTCGACTGACATAGCTTGCTGTAATGTCAACCGGCTTACTGTATGTTCGCGATCAGTGAGAAAACGAAAGAGGGAGAGAGAGAGAGAACAAGAGACCCTATTTTGTACAATCAAATAATATAAAAGCAAACGGGCGAGAATACAGCTTGAAGGGAGTCTCAGATTTACATTTAAATATCCGTCTTGCCTCCTGGATATCTGTTATCTGGTCAGCTGGTAGCACACCTCTTAATCTAAATTTTGACACCCCTGGACACAAAGTTTCTGTTGAAAATAATATGTCACTCGTCTCTACCGTATTTTATACGGCATCAGTGTCTTGTAGACAAGTTCGGTTGTATTGGCGATACTTGACATTTATGGAAGAGTACTGTCGTATGAAAAACTTTGCCAATTTTTTAAAAATGTATTTTTAAGGCGCTCGCCTACTAGCCCCGTGTCTGAGTGAGGCACGGCGCCAAGGCATGACTGACACTTTCAGTGATGACCCTATATTTTTATTGGTTGAAAGTTTTAAACAAAGGCCATTGCAAGCTTCTAAAGTGAAGGTAACAGTTTGAATGCGTTGAAGCAAACCCACTGGCATTTACAGACTGCTGATCGAGCGACCTAATTGCGCGATGTGGAAAATAATATGACATTAATTTATCTATTACAATTCAATTTTTCGTCCCAATTATTGTTACGTTTTTTGTGAGCGACCGCGAAAACTGCAGCAGCAGTGCTGTGATCTATTGAAGAATTTCACAAAACCCTGCCCACCTCAGGCCAATACAGGTGCCTTGAACTCTCCTATTAGCTAAGCCGTTTTTACAGGCGGAGCAGCCACGCGTCGGAACAGCAAAAACGCAATGAGTTGAACAGACGTCAAGTTTTGGTTGCAACTTTTAATTTGAAAGAAATTATTTATTTCGTCCTTACCCTGTCATACTGTACATGATACAGTGAAATATCCGTTTCATATCATAAACTGTACTTTTGTCCCTAATATCAGACAGTTTCAGGTTTCGCTTTTTAGAAACCACATAGTCTGTCTCGTACTGTCACATGGCGTTGTAGTGAATATTGTATTTGGAGTAAATTTAATTGTATTGCTTCACAAATAAGCTACTGAATAAACTTTTAACAATTCGTAGTTCTAGTCATCCCCGTTCTTACCACACAAACAAATAGATTAAATGTAATTTCATGAACAAAATGTAAATTGCTGTAGATTAAGCATAAACAGACACGCAATAACAAGTCAAATGACGTCACAGGGACATCAACAGGGCGGCACTCGTTTTTACTTCGCTAAAACGAACGCTCTTTTTATTTACGTTTTTGGCAAATACAGAAAGTGTGGTACCGTTATTCATTAAATTAAACGTACTTTTAAATCAAAACAGAATGAAAAAGTAGGCAACATACAATTTAAGTCTTTTAATTCTGATTCCCTAATTATACTACTTGGCTGCAAGCTGGGTATATGGATAAACATCGCTCGAAAGGTTCACGTATATGGTCGGTTGTTCTGCCAGTCAAGTTGCTCCCCACGACGCAGGTGTGGTTGTCTGGAACGATTTCCGCGGTGTCCAGGGACCCGCCAGGAAGTGGGCGTGCGCGTGTCTGCCCCAGGACGTCGTCGCAGGGAGGGGCGAGGGTTAGCGCCGCAGGTAGGCGACGATGCGCAGTACGCTGCCGGGGGAACGCCTGCACTGCATCATCTTCGCCGTCTGCTGTCGATACAAGGTTGCAGCCCTGGACACCCACCTCGCCTGTGAAACTGTGACACGCTGGTGAATTATCGGCGGGCGGCCAGTGTGCCTCCACCAGGTAATGGCGGGGCATGTCCAAGAACTTCTTCACGACCGACCTTCACGCTGCCCCACCCGCCCTCGTGGAAGAAAGATGGCCCCGTGAGACCAGGATCCCACGCTCCCGAAAATACACCCGACCCATTATATCCCCCCGTTCTACATGGCAAGATATGAAAGGACATGTCAAAACTACAGGAAGATGTTGAAAATCAAGAGGTTAAGAGGAGGAGGTGGGATTTACAGATATGCTTTGCGTCCCACGTTCTGGATGCTCCGATCTGAAACGATGGCGTGAGAGTATTATGGTAGGAAGCCCGCCATACATAACGCGATACACAATTCTAGATGTGTTATGTCGTTCGATTAACTACCGGAAATCGCGTAGTAGTGAGCACTACAATTGAACCACGCACGGCAAGTTGCCTATCCTCAAACAGTTGCGACCACTAGCGATGGAACTATTCGTTCCCGACCCTCTGGCCTCTGCTTAGACACAAATGTTGCACTGGAAATCATTCATTCCTATAAAGCACTCTAAAACTCACGCAGTTGTTATATACTCTCTGGAAAATGGGCAAAAATGTGCTGCTGCATTTTATATACAATGAATCGCGGTGAATCAAAACTAAGAACAAGGAATCCGTTAAAAGGCAGTAAATGACATCACCAGTTTCGTAGTGAGGTTTAGTCATGCGACAAATTGAATTTTAGTTATACCAGCAAAGCAATTTTCATTAGTCAGCGTCTAATTTCACTATTCCATAAACGTTTTCTCTGTTGAAACTTGTCGAAAAATTACCATCTAACGGAGTCAAAAGTACTTGATTTGATTCCCTTCCGGGCGTTCAACTTTGCCGTTTATCGTCGACTGTTTATCACTGTAAAGTAAGTGGAAGGAGGGATTTGATCAGAGCTTAACAGCATGAACTTGGTTGGTGAGGATACATAAGTTAACCGTGGAGCGTGGTCAGAATACCAAGGGTGGGGGAAACTAGCGAACCCCGAGAAAACCCGACGTCCGACGGTCACCACCAGGAATCAAACCCGGATTGTCGTGGTGGGAGGCTACTACATTGCCGCGAGACCCCTGCAGTCTGGAAAAAATTACTGACACCAAAAATATTTTCCAAAAAATTTGGTTTTTACGTACAAAAACGCGTGGTCGTAACTGAGTCGAGAAACCGTGTTTGGTTTGTATTAAAGGAGAAATACTGTAATTTGTCACTGAAGATGATTGCCGCAGTGGGAGGAGGGACTCGGGACTCGGGACTCGTTCTCTCCGAATGTGACATCACAGACAGAAGCTCCGAGAAAGGCGCGTCAAGGTCTAATAAAGATCGCCCCAGCGCAATGGGCCACAGTCGTGTTTGTGTTAATGGTAAAGGCGACGTAGAAAGGTGCTCAGAGTCAACCCTTATCCAGAGTGAACTAATCGGAACATGAATTCGACGTTTAAAAAAGAAACTTTCAGACGTGTGGGACGGGTATGGCTGTAATTGGACGCGGCAGATCCACAGACCAAGGTTGATCTGAACGTGAAGGGGAGCAGTGGGGACTGGTTCAATTGAGATATATTGAAGGAGAGAGAGAGAGAGCGGTCGCATCTATGTATCAGGAATGTCGTCCAAGGAGGGAATGGGCACGGACAAAAGCGATTAGCATACGCACTGCAGCCGAACACGTTCCGGCAACTTGATAGTTCTCTTTATACGGCTACATGACGTCTCTGAGAGCCATTTCCGAGTTGTACCCCGAGTGCATTTTGAGATGTGTTCAGATAACGCAGCACTGTAGCCGGTACCGTCAAGTTTTATGGTCGGCAATGAGCGTGGTTAAAGGAACGGACATAATAAAGTTTCCCACGCGTAATCCCGTATAACTGCTAATGCATCAACAAAACTTGTACAGTTTTGTGTGAGTACGCTGGCCTTTATATTCCAAAGTTTTTTCTTCGATATCTTGAATCAACTGCACAAATTCACCTCTTATGCGAACTATACAGCAGTTCAGATGTAAAATATCTGCGGAGTAATATGCTTAAATCTGAATGCTCTTTTTTGCTGGTTAAGGGTCTCGGGGAATTTCTGTCGTGCAACTGCTAATGTAAAGCCTGGTCACGAAATTATCGGTTGATACTCTATGGTCGGTATTTAAACAGTTTTTTTCATAATTCGTAACTGCGAATTGTTTTCGAACAAAACTTTTAGAATATTTCGTCCTCTTTAAAGTACTAACTACTGACCTTTAGAATCTATCAAATTTTGCCAAATAAGTAGATCTCTTACACGTTGTTGGAAGCATACTTTGTCACTGAAAATTATATCTACTTGGGGGGGGGGGTGCCCCTGCGTCAGGCAGGGTCATCATGGATGTCGTAAGACTGGGGTGAAGGTTGTATAAGCAGCTCTACCTTAAGACACGCCCGGCCAGCCTGAAAAATGTATGGGTCGAGAATAAAACAAGGCGAATGCATGCTGTGTCCTTAAATAATAAACCTTAGGAAACACAAATGCACCGCTTAAAAAACTTATCATAAGTTAAGCGTCTTAATTACTGTGCAAATAATCCTACTAATAGATCTGGAAGAGTCCATCGAATCATGCAAGCCAATAATGATGTATCGTGCTGCATCAATGCATTTTCATTTTCCAGTGTGCTTCTTTTCAACTTATGTTATACATTTAATATTTTGACCTTCGTAACAACGGAATTTTGAAGATAGATTCAGCAATATTCAGTACAATGACAGAAATTTTGGGAACCACGAACAATTTCACACAAACAAATTATCGGAAAATAACGATGTAAGCAAAGACTAAACAACTTTTACCGAAATTTGCCTTGAAATGTTTAGTACAAGTGGTTTCTATCGAAGTCACACTGAATTCCCAATAAGTCTGCGTTCTGAAGTATTGTGTGTATCAGTGCATTTATTTGAATTGTGTTTAAGTGTACAGCTGGAAAAACCTGCATTAAGCATCAAAGCCGCCGATTAGAGTTTAGTGTGTGCAAATTTAGCAACGCAAACATGTATTACTAAGACTATAATAGCACTTTTAGAATAGAAATGCTATCTATGTTGCTTCCCGCAGTCTTAAATGCTCTATATGGCGGAGAGTGGTTTACGGAACTAGACATTGGAGAAGTGTTTTACGTTGCTCTGGGGGCTGAAGTTGAAGCGACATCCTAATCGTCAGCTGGGTTAGGACCGCCTCGACGACGCTTTAGCAATCTCAGTCAATAAGAGCCCCGATAGAAATCAAGATCCATTTTCTAGATAATGAATGAAGTTTTGCTCACCTACATCGTTGGGTTAGTAGTTAAGATAATGCCTTCTTTTTGTGGTTCCCATTTCAAGTCCCTACCCAAAGAAGGAAATTTCCACCATGCGTATATGTATAGGACGCTTTTCTCCGGAGTCCTATGCGGTGGTGAAGTGATCGGTGGGGTCACTCCCGAATTTGGCATTTGGGAAATGTAACGGAGCCACTCCTGTTTCCCCGGTCCCTTGTATTCCGTCGTTACTCCGGACTGACCTCATACTTTCCTTAGCACCAGCATTCAAAACCTCGATGTCAAAAGATCATCAAACCACTCCATACCACTTTCCTTCTGATGAGTCCTTCCGGTTCTCCCGCCCTCATATGTTTCCCGTCGGTCGAGGCATTGAGCCGGATTTACAACCCCACTTAACGTACGCATGTAGGCACGTACGTACTTAAGTTTTTGGGATTGAACTCAGAATAGCAATTAATTTAAAAGTGCTCAAAATGTGCAAAATGTCGCAAATATATTAAGCCTATTATTCATTTAATGTTTTCAAAAGAAACATATAAACTATTATAAGACACAAAGAGGAAGTATTTGAAAAACATTATTGAAATAAATAAATTTTTACCTTCCTACGGCGACTTAGCGTACGTACGTACAAAGTAGAAAGTTAATAAACTCAATGACGTACGTACGCACGCTCCGCGAGGTTGTGAATGCTTGCACGCACCCTCAGTGTTTCTACTTTCACACGTACGAACTGTAGGCCTACGTTAAGACCTCGCTCTTTAAATTAGCAGTGGTTTCGAAAATATATTTTTTTAACGCAAATTAATACATATATCAAAAATTCATTCTGGCAGTTTTAACACTTATATATCATCGTTTGTATCTGAATTTTTCTGTTGCAATACAACAAACAAATTTTTTTAGATTTTTGCTCCTGAAGTAACACATATTTTGTTGTCAAAATAAGCCAAAATTAAGCAAAGTAATTTTTGCTAGCAAACGATACATTATTTTAAAAAACTCTCTGGCAAAATTGTGTATCGGATGGCTGTACACAGTCTCAAATTTTTTCAAAGCATTTGGTTAAAAAGTATTTAAGTTATCTGCAATTGTTTGAAATAAATGAAAGATCATGGCCTTAAGCGGTGGTTGTGAAGCCAGCTTTATCCAGGAACAGGTTCGTACCCCGGGCAGGGCTAGACCCCACCTACGACGCGTGCGTACCCCGGGTGGAGAGAGACGCACGCCAAGACTTGACCCACGCCGACTGACGTGGCCAGTGTTTTACACAGCCCGATAAACTACACGGGCCACGGTGGAAGCGCGGCTGTAAACGCCACTTTTAACGACAGACCCGTCTGTGGGCGATCATCGTAACGGAAACGGGCCGAAGTACCGAGCTGTGCGCGGAGAGACGCGTAACGCACGCTATCTCGCGTGTGGTCGATGCGTATACGCATGCGTGAGGCGCTGCTACCGAGGGGCTGGCGCGAAACACGCAGTTACGTACGACACGTGTTATCTTTAGTGGTTGTATATTTCACTTAATTTTTTGTGGTTGTAATTATCATTAAAATCAACCATTTTCACGCAGCACTGCTCGAAATAGTACCACTGATTGTTTATGTACCAACATCCTTACTCTTACGGATAATTTATTTCCTCTAGCAACCTGGCCTGGCCCTGGCGTATAAATCAAGGTAAAATTGCTCGGCCATCGTGAGAGAACCTATTTCTAACTACGCCTTTTGTTTAACAGTTGGACGGTTTGGTGAAATACAACTGCAGTAGTTTTCTTGGAAGCATCTGAGCTATGTAACATCTAAACGCTATCTATAAATGATAAAAATTAAAAAACATACGGTTCAAAATTTACATATTTGCATATGGCCTTTTGGAGCGATGAGCGAAATCCGATACCAAGAAATGTGAAAGAATTTCTGTGAAGCTCCTGTTAGCTAGCTACGTAGTACGGCGCTTTTAAAGTTGTGTTGACGAGCTGTTTTCACGAATTGGAGAAGATACACCTACAGAAAGGCATTCTGACACGTGCGTTCCTAATTAATTGTGAGAAATGATCATCCAATTTTAATAGTAGGTGTTCGGGTAGAAACTAAGGCTAATTGAGTATGCTGTTTTTTTTTAAGTTTATATGTTTGCGAGTGCGACCAGAGGCTTATTACGGAAACTGTTTTTGGAAGTCTACTGTAATCTGTGATTCAGCCGTACATGCTGTCCTCCGGCGGATGTAGTATGGAGTCAGACCCGATATAAAACAATGTAGACCGAGCTTTGTTTTCTGCACGGACGCTCCAGCAATTTATCTAAACAACTGGCTGCGGAACTAAAAAAAAAAAAAAAAAAAAAAAAACTCCCAAACAGCGACTTGCGTGCTCGTTTACATAAACAAAATGTCAGGTAAGTTACGTTAAGTGGTTAAGTGACCAAAACTAAGAAAGAAATACTCTTCGTCAAGCCTTTAGTTTGCGATATAGGTCGACTTTTGTCATGCGAGTATTTTCCTCTTAGTTTTGGCCACATATCATATTTTATACAAGTGACGCAGTCCATATCCGCGAATATCATCATACCTGTGGGCGTGCCTGGCGGATGGTGAATTTTGGGGGGGGGAGGGGCACGACACCCTCTCCCCAAATAATTTACTGGAGGGGGGAATGTACCCGCCCTAAAGAAAATTATAAAATAATGATTTAATAAAAATATTAATATACCTACCAGCGGTATTTTTAAAGTTTACATATGTAAACAGCTTAAATAGCCCATATTTTGCATCTCTAAATCTAAATTTTCCAGGCGGAGGACCTTCGAAAAAAAACACAAGGTTTTAAGCCATTACCGAAATATCAGCCACTAGACTTTCTTGTCCTCCTCCTTCTGAAAATTAACTGCCGTACATGCAAGTGATTCCACATAACTGTTTAACTTGGACCTTACCACTTCTTATAAAGCAGTTTTTATGTCAGATTCATTCGGCACAGTTAGCTCCAAGACACTGTCTGACATTCTGTATAAAAGAGAGGCAAACTTTCCAATGAACACTTTAAAATGCAGTTGTTCTGTAAAACGAATTCTAAACATCTCAAGCATACCTCAAGTAACGTTAAGACGCCATAAAGGTAATATAAAATTTCAATGTCCGTATTTTCGAGGATTAATCGTTCTATAGTTATGTCTCACCTAAGAATGATAGTTTTTCATAGTTCTGACAGTCCAATGTAAGAGCTGTTTTCTTCTATTCACGTACGATTTCTGCACATACACAATCAGACGTTAATATTCTCAGAACGTATGTATAACAAAAATGACTCACTATAAAAAGTGATTTAAATATAGCTTTCTGATCAGCCAGAAACTAGGATTCTTATGCGAAACAGAGTTTAAACCAACGTCTAGTCTTGGGACACTAAAGTTGCCCAATAGCAGCCGATGTACGCAACCTATACAGTATGTCCGACAAAAAAAACTCATAATAAGCACACCATACGAATCCTGGTCCTAATTGGAGACGAAAGTGTAATTGGCAAAATATTGTACGATGACACTTTATATGTACAATGTGGCAATATAGCACTGCAGTTAGTCCCCTCTTGCGCTCCACAGATATCTCACTTATCTATCTTCTACTGTTCTGACATACATATTATGGGCGCTGGTTAAAATCCTGAGCAGTTCAAACATGTGATTCTATGTTTACTTGACGTAACATACATAAAATAATACCTCGACTTGGATTGCAAGAGCGGAATTTACCCTTGCAGTGTAGCCACGTTGTGCACATAAAATGTCGTACATTTTGCCACTTACATTTTCGTCCCCAATTAAGCCCAAGATTCCGGCTGTGTGCTTACTATTAGGGACCTGAAAAATTAGCGTTTTCTTTTACGCACACACTAGAATTCCAGCAATTAATAGTTCGTGTAAGTTTCGCGATTGACTCTTGACTTACTTGACATCCGCTGAAAGTTTCTGAGCCAATAATAAAACTATACCTTAACATGCCCCATACTACTGTATCAGCGAGCAGCTAATGAACACACGTTGTCTACTTTAATACATAGATATTCTTGGAAGGCTAGCCTACGGGTCAGTGAACCCGTGAATTTTTTCCGTCTGTACTTATGATTAGAGATGACTGCTGGATTTTGACGTACCTTCAGCTTACGAAAATATCACTGGATTTCGCTTGTTTGTAGAGCTGTTGTCCTAATTGACTAAGCCAATAAGAATCCCACTATTGTAATATTTGATGCCTGTTACTGAACTGCGGATAGCTACGTTATGTCAGACGTATATCACCCAATAATACTTATTTTATTTATTTTCCATAAATGGTACAGCACTTAAATAAATACTTTTTATAGAATGGAAGGTATCACACTCGCATAAGCAAAGCTTGTGTGCGAGTAATTTATGTAAGAAAACTTGTCATGATATTAAATTAATTTAAAAATATTATAATGCTGCATTAATTAAAAAAATTAAAATATTATTGATGGATACAGATAGTTTTTAACAATTTATAATATACAAAATGAAAAAAATAATTAACTACAGTAAACTACTACTTATAAATTAAAGACAACTAATAATCAGTTAAGTTATTTAACCATCGATCAATACATTTTTTGTTTGTATTTGTATTTTTTATATTTTCAGGAATAATTGTTACAATTTTTAAAAGCAAGAATGTGGATGATCTTTGAGAAATTGTTTTGTGATCTAGGGTAGTTGGTAAATTTTTGTTTACTTTATGTCGAGATGGATATATATGGGATAAGTGGCCACTTTTTGTTGATTAAATTGGCTTGTGTGTGTGTGTGTGTGTTGCAAGACTCTACAGTATTTCCAAAGGTATGTTGGCACAAAACATTTTCGCGATATATCATTCATCATCTCTACTTATGATACGTTTATTTCTGGGCAACCCGTGTACTCTCTTGCAACCCCACAATAGTGGAGTACTTGGGCCGCTGTTGCACGCAGCGGGGGCGGCCCGTGTAATTATAATTCAATTAGGCGTGGTGTCGCAGGGCTGGAGGTCCTAGGAGCGCGTTCCAATCAATTACCGACACGCGCTGTGGCGTGCCAGCTGCACAGGAGAGAAGTGAGGCCGAGTAACGGTGAATCTCTCCTGCTTTCCTTTCTTCCTTCGCTCATCCTGGAAACATTCCATTCCTTTCTCCTTCTTGTCCACGAAACATATGGGGAAAAAAGTAGTCAATTTATAATCCAGTTGCAAGTAAAGGTGTTTCAACGCCAAAATTCGCAGAAAAATGCGTAAATTATCATATCCAAAACCCATTAATTTGATTATGAAAAAAAGTAAAAAAATGTATAACTAAAATAAAGGTGCAAACCAAATTTAAAATAAAAAAAAATTTCCATTATTTGAACAAGCGTCACCACAATTAACCAATATTTCTTTTTATCTCCCCCGAAATGATCTCCGGGGGGGGGGGGCACTATTTAAAAAAATTAACCCAAAAACCATGCATTCCACGACAGTAAATGTACATACCAAAATTAAAGAACACAATATTTCTTATAACTAGGGGAAGGAAAATTTCGCTAGTTCAATGCCACGCGTGCTAGAATCCACTGGCCTGTGCACACTCAATGTTCAATGGCTCATGTTGCAGTGAGTAGCAGCTAATGGACATATGGTACGGGTTTGCGTGTACACAGGATAGTGGTTTCTGAGTGCAGGTCATTTAATTCGTGAAACATTCCTTTTTTTCTTATAACGTATCCAAAGTACACTGAAATACACTTTTTTTTTGTTAATCCACGACACTTTCTACAAATTACCGTGTTTAAAAAAAGCTTTCAGTTCAAACTGTCTTTTTTTTACATCCCCGGACTGTTCGATACACAGCTAACTGTTTAGGTCGTATCACCCACCCACCCATAATAGACTCGCGAATCGTTATCGTAATCGATATTATCATGTAGGAAAGATGCTTTTCAGTTACGGAGGTCAGAGTTGAACTGTTACCTTCCAAGAAAGGTTTCCATGAACAGGATCGTAAGACACCTGTTTAGTCCAGGAAGCCACAGACCGTTACAGCTGCAGCCACAGGTCTCTTACGTGGAAGAGGACCGACAAAATCTAACCTTCGTAAATGTGACAGATTTTGTCAGGTCTTAAGGCGGCCGCCTGCGCTGGCGCTCGAGCTGCGTGCAGTGTGTTCGGAGTTAGGTTTTTCTCGGAGACCAGTAAGCGTGCGTCCACACAGCTTATCTACGAAAAGAAAGTAACTTGAGACCATTTGTGAATATGACTTTCAAGACACCACGCATATTGGAAGCATTATTTTGAAGACTTTAAACTTGGCTAAATTCAACTTTTCCAGACGGTTGCTTCTCAAGATAGGTGTGCCGTATTCGTTCGAAATCGATGTCTACAATTATGCTGGACTTTGCTACAGAGACGGGTTCAATAAAATAATAGGGTCGCCGCTTAAGGCGTCCGCCTGCCGGCCGTGTGTTTGTGTGAGTGAGTCACGGCGCCAAGGGCGATGTTGACCGACTCATCTTGTGCGGTATCACCTCTACCGCAATGCATTCGGACTGTGTGCAGTGGTATCGTAGATCACTCGCTGACTGACACTTTCACTGGAGACCCAATATTTTTATTGGTGGAAAGTTTTAAGCAAAGCCCATTGCATGTTTCTAGCGTAGTTTCACACAAATCCCGTGAGTAGTTTTTTTTAGACATAACAGGTTGATTAAGAAGTTTCCAGCCATTTTGAGGGGCTCCGAAATGTTTTATTTTTATTGATGTGATGCTTTGAAACTACATTTCCGTCATCGTTTGGAGTGTATCTTTTTTCTTCGTAAATTGACGCAATGGGCACATGTAAAATAGTTCCGTAAAAACACTTATTTACGAACACACTGCAACGCGTTTTAAGCGCGTGGTAGGCGGCCGCCTTAAAGTCCAACAGTGAAAATATCACATTAGGACCACTGCGTGTGCATTTTAGACTTTAAGACGTCTTCGCTCGTAGAGCCTTATTTATTTTTTCGCCTCACACCCACAAAAATAGTAAAGCACTGCATGCCGGCTGAGTGGCTTGCGCGGAGAGGCGATATACTCCTGTCAGCGGTAACCTTACCACTTTATCGATTTTCTGCCACACACACGGACACTACCGCAGCCTATCTAGAAAGGGGCCTTAAAAGTGCGTGGTATAAATAATCGCTGAACACATAAATTGATTTCTACGTTTTTTTCGAAGCCAGTATGGATGAAATGCTCAATTACAATCCTGCATAATAGTATTTGCCAACTTTATGAGTAAATATTTATCCAGAACTACTAATTCGTTACGCGTGATCTCTTGCGCCGCAGTTAAATGCACGAGGTTCCGGCGTCAGAGATTGTGCCTCAGAAGTTCGTAACACTGAAAACAATTTTGTTTAAAACGTTGGCTAAAACTATTGTCTAGGACTGATATTGTTTTATTTTCGCGAATTGGCTTCAATAAACCTACAGTTATAGATTAATGCTTTTAGCGTTAAATTATGTACCACGTCCTCTCAAGGGCGTTCACATGTCAAAAATTCACAAATTTATATTAACACGGCATAGTGATCGCTTTATAGATGTTACTTGCAACTACATTTTCCACTTGTAAAATTTTTTTTAACTCTCATAGTTTTCCCATAGCAGCATGCCAAAGTCAAAATTTTCAAGTTACGGGAACATGGTAATAACAAAAACAAAGTGTCTTACTAGAATGAAATAATTTACACTAAAATTAGATGCTATGGGCAATATGCTGAAATATTTTATAACATACTTTGTACTTAAAAATCTGAAAATTATGACAGTTTACTTTATTTATGGCAATTAAAAAAATACGAAAGGATTGTTGTGTGTTTTTAAACATTTTAGCATATTGCCTATAATATCTCATTTCATTCGAGTAAGACACTTGGTTTTTGTTATTAGAATACTGTGTTCCCGTAACTTGCGAATTCTGACTTTGGCATGCCGCTATGGAAAAACTGTGAGAGGTAAAAAAAAATTTACAAGTGGAAAATGAAGTCACACGTAACGTCTATAAAACGAACGCTATGCCATGCAAATATAAAATTATGCATTTTGCCCACGTGAATATCCTATCCTTAAGGTGGCCGTCTGGTGGCCGCCGTTTTTCGTCTTACGGCTTCTCTCTTTCTGAAATTCAGTGATGGTCTGTGGCGGCTCTCTGAACTAAATGCTGCTCCTCGTTCCTTTTCCCGTCCCTTCGCTTCATCGCCCTCCCCTCTTCGCATCGTCCGGCCCTCCTCCTTCCAGTTTTCGCAGAAATCCAAATGACCTGT
>PNEQ01007120.1:60118-92688 GCA_003012365.1 Medauroidea extradentata | reverse complement strand
ATTTGACTATGTAGGGTATGCGGTAGATCAACAGGGGTAATGGCATGCCACAGCCACTGAATTGTTTGGCATACCTACAAATTTTCATCCCTTAATATCAAATGGTTCCCGTCAAATTCAATAAAAACCATACTTGCAAACCCATCTTCACAGGGGTTTCCTGCCCTTAGGAGTGGTTTCCAGGCATTCGTTGCCAGACATTTTCTAACTGTTATTTTGCAAGGAACATCCTGTCACAGTTTGTCGCAGAGCTGATGACTCACCCTGTATATTACCGTTAAGAAATTAGTTGTATGTACTTAATAGCACTGTCTCTCTCATTACTTTCATTTATATTGGACGTAACATTAAATGTGTCTTTTTGGTTGAAGTTCTTGGTAACATGATTCTGTACTTATGGAGTTGTAATAAAGTTTACATTGTCTCTGATACTTTACAAACATAAATACCTCAACTTTTGAACACTTATTTCTCAGAAATACTTCTGTTTACAGTGACCTATTCAGAATATATTAATTTTTTGCACTAGAAATAACCTCCGGAGGTAGTCGGTATAGTTCATATCCAGCCTACGTATAGCACGAGTGGAAATTTTTAATTAGAAATGAGCGTGTGGAGTCATATATTTAATTGGAGTTTTTAACAAATAGCAGCAGCATTAGCGACAGGTGCAAGGCTTTGCAACTGGGCCGTTAGTTTACAAGGCTGTAGGTTTGTAAACGAATAGAGTACATCGTAACCCTTCACAACTTCTACAAATGCATATTAAATTAAATTTACAGTTAGATGGCACGTAAAACAACTGTTAAATGCCTATATTAAAATGTGCAAACCATCCCTATATCATACGATAATTAGACTAAATTTGGATCAGTTTTCTAAATTATAAGACATTGTTATACTCACATACTGTCCGCTTGTCCTGCTGCACGTTAACAGCTAGCGTCAGCAGGACAGATTATTTAAATCGGATTATGAATCCGCATCACCCGACACAATTTTATTCGTGCTGGCAATTAGGAAATTCTAATTTTCATGACTGATTTTAAAAGCCGTTGTGCTTTATTGGCTGCCATAGTTTAATTGAGAATAATTTAGATGCAAGTGAAATTGAAAACAAATCCGAGGGAAACAATTTAATTTGGTATATTAACTCAGAACTGCGCGCATTTTACGGAATTCCTCGAATGTTCAAAACGCTGATGCGTTCCGAGTCAGATAATTAAATATCATGACAGAATGGTTTTTGGTTTAATGCTGCGGTTGAGATACATATGTTATTGACTATACAGTTCGCTTGCAGAAATAGAAAACCTTGTTTATGCTGACTTCTACTCCATGCAACGATACAACAGTACAATTACAGGTAAGTTAAATTTTTTCTAAACGGAAGAATAAACTAAATAGATGGCGGGTTATTCCCAGGTTAATTTCCATACAAGACGATCACACAATCGTATTTGTAATTTTAAATCCGTCGAATGTTTGAAATTTCCAATGCACAGTGGAAGTCAGCTAAACATAAAAGTAAATTTCGACTATGCTTTGAACGATCAAACATCTAGGTATGTGAAGTGAAGATGTGCTTCCTAATTTTCTAACACTCAGTTGTATATAGTTGGTTATTAATTGGAAAACTGATAAAATTTTATCTTTCGAACTGAGAGTGAAAATGAAACTAGTTTCTGATTAAGTGCTGCGGTAAAATTTCTTCGCCCTGTCCCTTTCTTTAATTTCAAATATAATTTATTGTGTAATCATGACACTTAGGCGCTATTCATACCGAAAAACCCCAACAACCAAACCCAGCCACTCGAAACAATTTAGTCACTTACTGGACTGTTCGGCTCTTTGTCCATGCGCGATACGAGTCCTTGTTTGTATTGCTCTTCTCTTCGCGGCAAAGTGTGGACAACCAGGGAGCAGCACTTAACTTCTATTACCTTAGCTTGTCTTGTCTTCTTTTCGTTTAGCACCATTGAACATGCACATTAACTCCAGGGTTCATAGTGATTATTAACACCACTTTGTTTTAAAGACACACAGTAAAATGCGCTTTGAAATTGTAGAAACATATTTCCGTGAATTTACGGGAAGTTATGGTCAAACATCCGTAAACTGGCAATACGGAAAATTTTCGTAAACAAAAAATTACGGAATCCACTTCCGTAAAAGTACAGTACTTTTCTGTAAATATTTCCGTGAATTTATGGACATTTTTAACAGCGTAGTGAGTGTACATCGTGGTTATGTGACAGGGAAACCCTGTCTATAGTGTGTCCAACCTTTTAAAAATGTAACTGTTGCAAATATAGAATTCAATATATTGTATTTACTAGTGTGATATTATTTAACGTAGTAATAATCTACGTATTTTATATAATTTCTAAGTACTGAAGGTAAGATTATGTGCTGTTTTCAAAATGTGAATTTACAAAAGATCGAAGTACCATACATTCACCTTAACTATCAGTATTTTTTCCTAAAAATCCATAGACCACTTTTGATCAAAGTTAAAATAAAAGGATAAAAATTCACAAAGTTTTGAAATTATAAAATAAAGGACATGAAACACAAACCCAATGCGTGAATCATGCTACTTTTTGTACAGTAATGCAAAATTTAAGAGTAGTGAATTTGGTACAGTACCCATAACACCCTTCTGGGAAATCTAGGCTAAGATCCCGACTTCAGGTCCCTGTAAAATCGAGACATTTTCTGAAGTATGCATATGTGTACGGTGTTTGTAATGGAAAAGTGGAGTAAAAAAAGACACACAGAAGAAGAATATTCGCGTGTAGTTAGCCGAGAGCTTTCGAACAAGCATGCATCATATTGCCCCGGTGCGACGCGAAATTTATTCAGCAGTGCATAAAAAACGGAGTTCAGCTCCGATGTGAAATATTACTTTTTCCTGGGCCGTATTTCTACTCGGTTCTCGCGACATCTTGGCGTGGGTCTAGGCGCTGTCCTTCCCATTCTTGCAGCTATACCTTGCCCTCCCCTGGGAAGAATACCCCCCCCCCCATCACTCCCACAACCCTGCTGTTACATTGTCCTGTATCAGTTCGGCGAGCGGGTGCACTGCATAATGTAGGCGCGGCACGCAGTATACCCTGCCAGGGGCTGGATTTTATGTGCGGCAGTTCCTGTCCCTGGGACATTCGGGCTGCCCAGAGAATACCCCCGGCCTTCTGTCTCTCTCTAGCCACGCCGTCTTACAAGTACACAGCTAGATACTACATTGAAAGAAAAATATTTATAAGAAACCGCTGCTGCCCGCCTACAACTTCTTTCGCGTGGTTTAAGTCGTGCAGAAGTTCCGTCTGGCCACTCCAAATTATCTTACGTAATACGTACAAATATGTTTTTCTAATTCAATTTAACAAAAAACTAAAATTAAAGAAATGCACCCGGTCATGTTTCCGTACACGTTCCTTTCACGGCAGTTATTTTTAAAGAGAGGCAAGGGAAATTTCCGTTGAAAGGAAAATGTCGGTTATGAAATTTAATTTATCAAATAATAAAAACCAGATCTTTGTAATTTTCTGTGGGCTGTGGATGACATTTTAACAAGAACCCGTAATTGAAATTTCTTTACGTTGACAAAAAATAATTTTAATTTCTAAAAACTCCAAAGCGTACACGAATGTACGAGTGCAAATAACCTGAAACCGTATTCGTCAGCTACAATTTTTTTTAAATATTAATATTTTAATTCTTAGGAATCATATCATAGAATGATTTCATTCATTCTTAACACGGCTTAATGTTCCCTGATTGCATTGCAAGATTATAGAAGCAAAATTAACTTCAATTTGAGAATGTAGTGTATGTTTTTTCAAGGAATGTATTACTTGCCAATATTTCGGCCCTGACATTTCTTCTAAACTGGTTTGTTGGCGGCAGGCATACAAAAGGTTAAACAAAGTAATTATATTTTAGTAAATAATTATGGGGGTGAATGTATTGGAGTCTTAGAGTGGTTCCCGGACAACGTGAGTACTTTGGGAAGAGGAGAGTGTTTATTCAAAATGGTGGTCACCCAAGTGAGTGAGAGAGACGACATCAAGAACCACAGAGTTCCACCTACGCGTAAATAATTAATCATGTATGACTAATTAACTAGCAGTGCTACGTTGGTAATCCTACCGGCAGCGTGACAGCTTTTCGTGCTGCGGTTATGTATACAAATCGATGACAGTATTTATTTTTACCTGGCTATACAATTTTTTAAGCTCGAGCTTTACGATTACTTTTCAGGGCCTAAGTAAAAAAGGAGGCGGTAGGATGAAAATGATACTTATTTACATTCTTGTTCAATTCAGCAGTTTTTTTATGAATTTCTATAAAACTTAAATAGCCAATTTCCCAATATAAAAATTACAAAATAAAATTATTCATGGTTTACTCGAACACCGTAACCACACACTGTTTTGCCTTCATATACTGCATTTACTCGTCTATAGCGCGCCCTTTATTCAAAGATAAATCAAAATATGTCTTGGATGACGGGCAAACACGTCAAAAAGTGACGTTGAAATCTCGTTAATCCTTTCATGCGGACTGGGCCATACCTAACATTATTTTGTTCCGAAAAGGTATTTCTTTTTTCACAGTGTTAAGAATGTTCAAATGGGAAGAAAAAAGTAATTTTATATTTGAATGAAATAGTGTTAGTTTTGTATAGACGTTACTTAGGAGTACATTTTCCTCTTACGTAAAATAATTTACTCGACCAGTTTTCTCATCATGGCATTTCAAATTAAAAATTCGCATGTTTTTAGTTCTAATAAGCCGTAAAAAATAAGGAACATAAATAAATTGAAAATTCACATTGAAACTATATGTCTAAGGTTACTACTTGACATGTTTTAAAACCCATTACAGAATATATTTCTATTTTTAAAAAATGCCTGAAATTTAATTGTTTTTGCTTATTTGATCGATTTTAATAAAGTCCAAAATAATATGCAGTACTATACAGAGAAAAATGTTTCCCAGTTACTGTAGAATGCTCATTTCACAAATTTAATGTTCTTGCATCACATTTTAGTTCGTGTATATCTTTCTTCGTGACGTTCAATTTTTCTTGCGGCTTGCTTCAAAACTGAAGGATTATCATTCGTGACAATAAAATTTCCCAGTAAACGTTTAGAATTTCTACAATGCTTAACATTAATTGCAGGCATAGCACTACAAAACAAAAATTAGTTTTTCGTAGCAATATGAAGGGAAAGGACGTTCAGCGGTATGTGCAGCAACATGAATAGTAGAAAATACACTATACAAAATAAGTTAAGCAACAATTTCATTTCTTGTTTGATAGTTATACACTTTCCTAGCTGAATTTCCTGGTTTTGGATTTGGGTGTAAAAGTGAATGCTTTCGTATTGTGTACTATGCAGTATACCCATTTATTTAATGCTCTTCACAGATTGTGGACCGTATGTTTGAAATAAAATCCAGGCGATATATATGGTTTGGAAATGACATTTATTCAGAAATGTATGAAAAACGGGGCAATTAAAATTTTGGGTTTTTTAAGTTTATGCATCTATTGCATTAACTGATTCTGTGAACGTAAAGTGTCTGTTTAACAGCTGACATAACTTTCGTGTTTACGAGTGCTCTGCGCCGAAAAATTCGTAATTTTGTAATTGTACCAAACGCTGTTCAACTCTTCCACATTACGTTAGTAGTAATTTCCCACAAATAAGATGATTTTCGGTTACATATTTTCATACAAGCACATGCCAAAGTAGCGATTTGACAATTTATACTACTTACCAAAAGTAAAAACTGTTTAAATGATCCAACTGAAATAACTTAGAATGAAAGAAAATGTATTAAACTAAGGAATGACACCTTTGTAATTTCACGTAAATATTATTTTTTAAATTACGGGTACTCAATATATATAGGTACACTCAAGAAATTTTTAACACGAACAATTATTTCATAGATGTCATTTTGTAGCTTAATACATTAAATTTCTTGCGAAATTATTTCATTCGTATTGTTTGAATAGTTTTTACTTTGAGTAGGTAGCGAAAATAATCAGATCGCTATTTTGGCATGTGCTTGTACGAAAACTATGAAACAGAAACATATTTTATTTGTGGGAAATTACTACTAATGTCATGTGTTAGAGTTGGACAGTGTTTGGTACATTTATAAAATTACGAATTTTTCGGGGCAGAGCGCCCTTAAACAGTTTTGTTTACGAGGTTAGTAAAATATTTTAAATCGCAATTACTCTTGAATTTCATTTTAAGTTTTATATAATTTTAGTCCAGACTGGAGTCCGTAGATTATCTCACGTGGACGTTATCTCGCTGGAATTGAAAGTTGGAGAGAGGCAGTTACTTCCATGTGTAGGATGGGCTCTTGCTTATTAGTATGGAACGTTATTTTGCTTTCCCTTGTGTATGAACGAATAAAAACAATACAATATATATCCGCGATTTTTTGTTACAATTGAAGCCGTGTAAATATACTACATTATATTGTTCACATTCCAACACTTTGTTCTAATTAATACATTAGAATGTTTACAAAATTCATACATTCCTATAAGGTGCTAGGTAATAAGATTTAATTTTTATTCTAAAAAACTTGTTGACGAATATCAGTAGTGATTTATGCCAACGACAGCACTGCAACTGCGATTACAACCGATAAAATTACTGATATATAACGTTAAATATTGTTACACTTGTTACACGTTTATACTTCAATAAGGTGTTTTATAATGTCGGTCAAGATATAGGTGTGCTTCTAACTATACTCAGTTTTAAATAACCTGTAAATATTGTTCCTTGTTGTAATTATTGTCTATTATGTTGCGAGCAGACCATTCATTTCACACCAGTGCAACCCCGGATCGATTCCCGGCAGGATTATCCTGGTGTTTCGCATGTGGAAAATGTCCGACGGGTTTTCTGAAAGCACTCCCTGTCTCACATAACCTTTCGACATTCTTCTCTCTTCATAACGACTTAGTTTTACGTCTTCCCATGGAGTTTACAGATGCCTACGTGCACCCAGTTCAGAATTTTTCCACACCAAATAAGGAGTGTGATTATCTTAAAAATGCCTTGAACAATTTCCATGTCCATACATCGCTTATAACACTCAACCACTTTTAATTACATATCTATATATAAAAGATAACACTGATGGACTGTCCGACTGACATATCAATCTGCAGCCCAAACCATTGGACCTAGAATCGTGAAATTTTTTGTGTGGTTTCCCCTCAGGTCGTTGGCAAGCACTGAGAAGGGATTTTTAGAAATTCGACCTCTAAGGGAGGGGGAAGGGGAAGGGGATAAATGCATTTTCAAAGAAACTTCGACAGAGCTAGAATCCGATGGCCTATCATCGTGATTTTTACTTTAATAGGACACACATAAAAACGCATATTAGCTAATTTAAAGATTTTTCGAAATTCAACATTTAAGGGGGTGAAAAGACCTTAAATGTGTTTCCAAATAATTATAGATATCTATCGAATCCTTCGGGACATGTGTGCATACAAATTACTTAAATGCACTTCATTCATTATGTAGATTCGATAGTGTTAAGTTTATTTTAGTTGGATTTCGTTCTCAAGAAGCTTCACTAAAGATTCATTATGATGTCAAGTCGGAAGCATTAATATGCATTACTAATCACAAACAGGAAACCAGCATAATCATTTTAAGGAAGTATTAATATGTACCACTATTTATGAACAGGAGACTGGAATCATTTAAAATTCAGTATTATGACGATAAATGCTACTAAATCTTTCAATAACTTGTTCATAATTCGGGAAATGTAACTCAAACTAGTCAAGTGATTAGAAAGTAAGATGTTAAAAAACAAGGGTAGTATAAACCAATTTCATTCACAGGCAAATAATTATTTTTTTTATATTTCTACAGCTATGAGACTCACGTCAGTCAATGCAAAACAATTACAAACATTATTCATTTACTGACATCTTTTTTTATAAATTTATTTTCCATATACTGATTACAGCACTATACATAAATACTTTTTATAGAATGGAAGACATCACACATACATAAGCAAAGCTTGTGTGTGAGTACTACTAGACATTATTTTCAATAGCTGCGGTAAATTAAGTAAGAAAACTTATCATCTGGTATAAAATAATTTGAGAACAAAAATTGAACACTGCTCGAATTTAAAAAGAACTTAAATAATTATTGATGGATACAGATAGTATTTAACCATTTAAAATATATAGAATGTAAAAATAATTAACTACAGTAAACCACTACTTACAGATTAAAAACAACGCATCATCAGTTAAGTTATTTAACCATCGATCAATATACAATTTTGTTTATATTTTTATTTTTTATATTTTCAGAAAGAATTGCTACAATTTTTGAAAACAAATATGCGGATGATCTTTGATAAATTGTTTTGTGAACTAGGGGAATTGGTAAGTTTTGGTTTAAATTATATCGAGTAGGATATATATGAGATAAATACTGTACTGGTAACTATTTGTTCAAGGAATTGACTAATATGGTTCTTATATACAATTTTATGATATTGAATACTCTCAAACGACTGAAAAATTCCTTTGATGGATGGTAAAAACTCTTTTTAAACACAGTTCGTAAAATAAATTTTTGTATCAAAATGAGTGGCTTGATTGCCGTTTTGCTCATACATACCCATGCTAATATACCGTACAGCAGAACAGATTGAAAAATGGCTACATAAACTATTCTTATATATTCAGTTGGTAAAACAGATCTAAGTTCAATAAATTTATATATAGTTTTACGACTTTTTTTAGTTAAATATGAAACATGACCGTTCCATTTTAAATTGCAATCTAACATAACACCCAAATACTTTGTTTCCTCTACTCGTTCTATGACGTTACATTTACAGTTTGTATTTAATTGACTACAGTTATGTATTTTGAGTTCTTGGTTTTATTTTGGTTGACCAAATTTGTTTGCAGAAAATGATATGCACTTTGTTCTAGTTACATTAAGAGAGAGCAAAATTTTTATCTAATATAGATTTCACTTTAATTATCTCTTCATTGGCTATATTAAAAACTGATGTCCATGAATCAGATGGAAAAAAATCACAATATCATATGCATAAGATATTAGTTGACCATTTATATCTATGTTGCACAAATCATTTATACAAATCAAAAACAAAATTTGACCAAGAATACTTCCCTGCGGGACTCCTGTATTTATTCTCATTGGGTTTCCAAGCTTATTGTTTACTTTAACACATTGTATTCTATTTTCTAAGTAACTGTTAAACCATTTGTTTGCCAATCCCCTTATACAATTTTTTTTTCATTTTTTCCAAAAGTATTGAATGTAATACTGTATCAAATGCTTTGGCAAGATCTAAAGCTACACGAAGACAGGTTTTGTTATTTTCGATTGCGTCATGGACAAAGTTTGTTAATTTAGTCAATGCATCATTTGTACTTAAAACTTTTCTGAAACCAAACTAATTTTTAGATATTATTTTGATTTTACCTAATGTTACCTACCATTACTATTTTTGACACACTTTTCTAGAATTTTTGATATATTACTTAAAATAGAAATTGGTCTGTAATTTGGGACAGAAGTCAAGTCACCACATTTATGCAAAGGCAAAACGACTGCTTCCTTCAAGCGTTGAGGAAATATCCCAAGGCTTAGACTTAAGTTTACAATATGTGCAATAGGCACGCAAAACTTATATTCAGTATCTTTTAATAATATTGTACTTATCTTGTCAGGACCTAAAGTTTCTCATTTAAGATATAATTGTAATTATATCAGATTCTGTGACTGGTTCTAAAAATATAGATTTGCAATATAATTTTGTGTTAACATAATTATTCGTAACGACATGTTTAGAAGTATATTTTGATATCGCTGAAGCCATATTATTCCCTACATTTGTAAAGAATGTATTTAACGCATTAGCGGCCTCCTCAGCCTTGACAGCTGCATTTATCATATTTCCGTCATTTATTATAGTTTTTATATCAACATTTTCTTTTTGATCCCGAGACGTCATTAATAATTTTCCATATTTTCTTTTGATTACTTTGTGCTTCTGCTATTTTACTTCCGTAATAAGTGTCTTTAGTTATACGTATTAATAAAGTTAATATATTTCTGTAAGTTCTGAAAGAAATCTTCAGCAACGTATTAAAAGGTTGCTTATTTAGATTTTGTTTCATTTTGTCTCTTGTTCTGATAGACTTAATTAATCCTATTGTAATCCACGGTTTTAATCAATTAAATGTATTTTGTTTCGTGTCAGTTTGAAAACTTGCTTTATTTATTAAATTATAAAGCTTATTTAAAAAGTAATTTGTTGCTGTATCTACATTTTGTTCATCCATAACGCATCCCCAGGTTTCATTTGAAATGATATCAGATACATTTTTTCTATTAATTTTTGAATAAGTCTTATCGTTTGTATAGAACTTTGGGCAATTAACTAACAACAATTGAAAAATGGCCAGTTATACTTGTATGTAATACAGCTGCGAAAACTTTGCCAGTATTTTTTATTTTTACAAAAGAATGGTCAATACAAGTGTTAGAATATGATGTTACACGAGTATACTTATTTACGCAAGATACTAGTCCATGTTTAGCCAGTATATTTAAAGTATTTTTCAGTATATTTATCAAAAACATCTGAATGAATATTTATATCCCCTATATGATCATTAAATGTTTATAATATAATTCAGAAAATACATTATCTAACGATTTTAAGAAGGTTTCTGAACATCCCGAAGGAGATATGTATATTGCTATTGCTCTCATATAATTTTTTCTTGCTTGCTTTCCTATATTCATGGTCTCGGGTCCTTATTTGTGTTTTTGTACAATCAACATGATATATGTCGTCATAACACTGTGGCAGTTTATATTTCTTCTGTGAAATTTATGAAAGCGGCCCCCAGATGTGTAAGAAACAAAAATGCTTTGTAATAAATTTCGGTGGCGTATAAAAATTATTCGGGCAAGAGTTCTTACTTATTGTTTGCACTCGCAAAATGCAGCAGATTCTCTCTCTTTGTGTTCTCCTTTTGTCCTGTGAGTAAATCCTTGGCGTAAGCTGTGTAACAAATTAGGAAGGCACAGGAAGGAAAAGAAAACAAGCTAGCTTCAGACAGGAGCTTTCTCGAAACGTGTTGACCTGTTTCGTGAAAATATGAAGACGCATAGAGAGGAATCTAGACCATCACAAGCATGTTCTTGTTTCCTTGCTGCCGTAAAATTACACAATTTTTAACGTATTTTTTTTCCTTTTTGTAAGGAATTTATGTTTTGCTGTATTCTAAAGTATTTTTTGTAATTCCTTTTCAACAGATTTTTTTCCTCTGCTTATCAGGTAGCGGCGTTATGATTTAATTGCAGAATCAGCTATATGACTGATAGTAAAGCTGTTAACATAAATTACGTTGCAAATGTAATGGAAATTCAACTTAACATTTAATATTTATTCTATAACTTTAAAATGTCTCTCATTACTCTGAAAATGCTCCGAATAGGATCCACTAGCATATTACATGTTTTGTGCCAAATAATGTAAGTTATAGGTGATTCAGGATAAAGTAAGGATTTTTGAAACGCTATTAACTTTTTCTTATTCAGGTAATTAAAATTTTCCTATCAATTTATTATGTAAACAAAGCAACCTACAATCAAGGTTATTAGATTGTTCCGGGCTTAAAATTTACCGGCTGAAGTCACAATAAATTATGTTTTAAATTATTATTCTTATCAAGATAATATTAAAAAAGTATTACTATTTCGCGAACACCCTAAGTCTTGTGTGTGACGGTAACTCCTCACGAATTAGCATATACACCAGGTACCTTCACCTGATGTTACTTGTGCCAGAAAAAAAAAATTGAGACTTTTTTCAAGAATTGTTGTTACATTATGCCGGAGCCTTGAACGAAGAAATCGTATCGACTATTTAAAGTAAGGCATTTTAGCTCACGGTTGCTTCCGTTTCTTTACACTCTTACGGCTACCGAGTGTGAAAAAAAATAAAAAATAAAAAAAAAACAAATTTTCTTGCTGTTCCAAGTTATCCGAGTTGATGGTACATAACATTTCTGTGTTAAACACCTGGGGCACTTTAATGAGAAAGGCTTCTTTAAATTAGTATTAGCTTTAAGCTTACAACGTAATTAAAAAGAGCAACCTGCGTTTGTTTCGATTAAAACAAGTGTTTAGTTAGTTGAGTAGTTTACGTTGTTATGTAGCACGGTTGTCAAACACTGTTATCACGTACCCAGGTAAGCTTTTCTGCCAGTTCATTCGTACTGCAATTTAATATTTTCAAAATTACAAGATGAGTCAAACTGTTCCAGTAAACAGGCGAAAAAACAATTGATTGTTCACTTTAAAATGAACACTCCCCAAAAATTCTAATATCCAAAAATTGTAATCTATTGGTAACACGTATGTTAAGTTTTTATAGTTTTATAGTAGTGGGTACTGCATTTTGAATGGCCAGCCAAAAGCCGGAACATTTGCACCATATTTCATAGTTATTTACACTGCTCGAACTTAAATATAATAACTTTTCATATTATTGAATGAGTGTCCTGTATTTGTGAAAAACATAACGACAGAAAATATGGCAACGGTTCACTGAAAATACTTTTTCACAATTATCACAACTTTTCACCTCCTTGGATGTAGAATTTCGAAAAATCGTGAAATTACTTTTCAGGCATTGAAGTAAAGGTCATTCCTAAGAAAAATAACGTCGACATCTAGAAGTTCAATAAAGTCGATATTTATCGATTATGAATCGAAAAAATTACCATTTAAAAGGAAACGTCAGTTCTGTTACTAGAAAATTATGCTAGATATTTAGGAATAATTGAAAATACTTTACACATATTTTCTCTCCCTTGAGAGTTGAATTTACATAAATCTTGAAATGGATTTTATATAAGCAATTGTATGAGCGTGCAATTAAAGTAAAAATCATGACGGTAGCCCACCTGTTTCGAACAATGTGTGATTGACTTCGCCCAGAGAAGAACCCACCCACGCAAATTCACGTTTCTAGGTCCAGTGGTTTGGGCTATGTCAGTGAATCAGTGAGACAGTCAATAAACACTTGTACGTATTAAGATTGAGCTTAAATTTTCTAAACATAAAATTGTTAAATTTTGTTGGTAATTATCAACGTTAATATAACACATTTTTCGGAAAGCTTGCAATCAGCCAAATTATATAACTTTTTTTTGTATTTGAAAAATAATAAGTTCCATAATAAGAACAATTATCAGAGTATATATACGTTATTATAAAATCTGCTCCCTTTAACAATTTTATAAATCATATTCAGAAAAGAGCCTAAGTAGTAACCTGTGAACTTAATGCTTGCTGTAAGGAACGATGAAGTACTGAACTACGTTGAAAACACGGCGTAGTTAAAGCATACTTAGAAGCAGTTGCCATTCCGCAAGTTTTCATACAACGTGTCTCACCTCTATCCTACAAACAATGTGAACACGTGATGGGAAGCGGCAAACCGTGACGTAATAGCAGGCGAAGCGAGCAACTTGTCCATTAGCCCGTTTCAGTAAAAGCGTGCAGAAATCAAACTGGGAACATGAGCAGCACCATGAAACGTTTTGAGAATGGGAGTTTGTAGCTCGTTAGGCAGGCTAATGGAGATATGAGTAGAGACATTCAAAATGCTCGTTATTTGGTGATCAACTAGACTCCACTGATCTGTACATACTAGATCACAATGTGTGATATCATTGCTCGCCAGCCTTTGTATGATGTCATTTACGAATTTGACTGCTCAAATGTGCTTAGAATTGATTGATTTGTGGACGTATGCCATTGCTCATGTTTTGCTGATCAAACTTGTTTTAATGACAAAGTAAGGAAACGAACAAGAAAAAACAAATATAAAACACACAAAAATACAAGAAAAAAAAGCTATTCCACAGGAATTCTAACAGTTTATTTTTATAATTGTTATATTAGACAACAAAGAATTCTGTCTCTTCTTTGTTGTCTAATATAACAATTATTAAAAAAAACCTGTCAGAATTCCTCTGGAATTGCTTTTTTTTTGTATTTTTTGTGTGTTTTATATTTGTTTTTCTTTGTTCGTTTTCGTACTTTGTCACTCAATACAGGTTTGATCAGCAAAACATGAGCAATGGCGTACGTCCACAAATCAATAAATTGAAATTGTAAACTCCCATTGCAATAAATATTTAAAAATCTTTTAAATGCGATTTGTCAATCTGTTGAATACTTAATTATTGGCTGAAAATGTTCCCGCTACAATCAACGACATTTTTTAAACTAGTGGATGTTGTCAGGCAAGCGAACAGCAGATTGAAATCTAGTGTGTTGCAAAAAAATAACGTGAAATTTATTGTGTTTATAAATGGGATGTCTTATGGCCATGGTCTTTCACGTACTTCAAACAATTGCAAATAATTCAAATAATTTCAACCAAATGATTTGAAAAAAAAATTGAGACTGTGTAAAGTTATACGATACACAATTTTTGCAGACCGATTTTTTTAAATAATGTTTTGTTTGCTAGCAAGATATTATTTTGCCTCAATTTGGCTTATGTTCACAAAAAAAATATGTAATATTTCAGGGGGCAAAAATCTAAAAATCCGTTTGGTGTACTGCAACAGAAAAATTCAGATACAAACGTAGATAAGTGTTAAAATTGTAAGAACGAATTTTTTAAATATGTATTAATTTGCGTTGGAAAAACATTTTCGAAACCACTGCAAAACTAAAGAGCGGGGCCTAAGGAAGCATGTGTATGTGACGTCATAAACACTGCCGTGGACTTCGTTACGAGGTTTGTAGTCGCGTGTTGTGTTACACAATACACATTGTAACCACAAGTTTGTTGCGACAAGATATTTTAAACTAACGTGAGAGTTAAAACATTCAGTCACTGACCGCGAAGCTGAGCTGCAGATGAGCACTTAAGGTTCCTGTCTAACTGCGCTTGAAATGCATCGCAGCGAGTTAAAAGGAATCATATTTTGAAGAAACATCTCAACGCGCATTACGTTTGTACATCTACGAAAATACAACACATTTAAAACAATGTTTCGAACAGTTTAAAAATTAGGATCGCTAATTGGAAACACGATTTTCATGACACTCAAAAGGGCTAAAAACAGCTTTTTTAAACTGCCGCATGTAGGAAAATTCCAACCGGATTCGAAAAACACAATAATAGGAATAGGCGCTGGAATTTGTACCATAATTATCGCTAAAAAAAAAAAAAAAGAAAAGTCACCGCTTAAGAGGGCGTGGTACATAATTCAAAACTAAAAGCATTAATCTATAACTGTAGGTTTCTTGAAGCTAATTTGAGAAAATTAAACAATAGCAATCATAGACAATATTTTTAGTCCACGTTTTAAACTAAATTGTTTCCAGTGTTACGAACTTCTGAGGCACAATCTCTGACGCCGGAACCTCGTGCATTTAACTGCGCCGCAAGAGATTACGCGTAATGAGTTACTAATTCTGGATAAATATTTACTCTTAAAGTTGCCAAATACCAGTATCTAGGATTTTCATTGAGTACATTATCCATATTGGCTTCGAAAAAAGCTTAGTAATCAATTGATGTTTATCTACCACGATCTCTTAAAGACACATAGAAAAATTAATAATAATAAAGCTCTGCGAGCCAGTTGCTGTGTTTGCGTGTACAGGAGATAATACATTACATGCGCTGACCGACGTCACTCTTAAAGCTGCATCGGTTTTGTACCTTATATACATCAACGCAGACTACCTAGATAAGAACCTTAGGCTTAATGTATTGAAACAAAATGGTGCAAGAACAATTTCGCCTCAAACTTCCGTCTCCACGCATAATATATTTTCAAGGGTTCAGCAGAATCTCGTATTTATTCGTTATGCTTACACTGAGTTTGGTTAACATAACTTAAGCACCTCTTGTGATGTACAGTATGATCCGATAATACCGGGCCGTCAATGCAACTGATGTCTACGATACTTCTTGTCAATCGTGTACAGAGTTTATATCACTTACACACCTATCCAATTTCGACACATTATTTCGTGTAAATGTGGATACACAATGCCCCGACGAGGTCGACACAACAGCTCCGACTCAACAGTTTTTTAAGCAAGACAGCCACGACAAATCTGGTACCGTTCACAATGCTCCAACTTTTTGGCATGGCCGTCGGCAGTACCATAAAGTGGAAGCCACGATATTTTACTGAATTAATTCAATCAGCTATTTCATGAAAGAACGAATGAAATTATAAAAAAAAAAATTGTCGCGAAGTAAAAGGTAACACAAATATAACGCATAATGTTCTTCGATGAAATGAAAGAACTTTTATAAAAAAAACTGTAATTATTTATTCGCAAACAACCTAGTCGCCTTGTTTATAACAAGCTATGAGTATCTGGCCTAAAAATTAACTGAAGTTAAGTTACATTCGTTGATCTGTTTCGCACTATTATAGTAAACAAAACATTTTTTTATACAAGTAAACTATACCATGTATTTTCAGTTGCAAGTATATTTCGTTTGTAATGTTGCATTTACATTTCCTGCAAGGCCCGACACATCGAAAATTAGAAATATAATCTACTTTCTTCGGGCTGTCGGGGCAGTAATTTTGTCGGACTGATGTTTGCATTTTGCTGGTTGCTGCTCAGATTTTGTTGTGTCGGGGCTGTTGCGTCGGGCTGGTCGGGGCATTGTATGTCCACCTTAAGACATATTTACGTTCATATCTATTAACCTACATTTGAAGATCACGTGTTTCAATCACAACATTTTCCGTGGCGTGATTCAGTCTCATTTTAACTCTTCCACAACTACTCTGAAACAGGTCGTATAGAAATTACTGGTCGCAGTTTCATTGAAAATTAACGAAACCGTGTAATGTATTTAAAATGTGAAATAGTATTTTAAACTTGTTTGGCATGATATGTCACTGGCAAGTTTAAACCAAGTACACTATAAACCAACACTCGACAGTTCGCGCAATTCTGCTACTTTCTCTTTTACTTGATTCTGCGAGAACAATGATTTTGTTTTTATCTCAAGCCAACAGATAGCAGCACACTAAAATTTATTTATTTCAGATCTACGCTGCCAACATTACAAGGTGGAAAAAAACTTCCTTTCCTTAACTAATAATCAACTTTCAATGCCAAGGCCACGGTCTATGAAGGTAAGGTCTTGACACTGAGGTATAAAACATAACTCCTTTTTTTGTCGCAGCGCTATTAGTCTTTTAGTGGAATTTCACAGCTTAAAATGTGTAGTCGTTACCGGAATTCTCTGTATTATATAAGAAATTGATTTGAAATCTAGAGAATGAACATGCAATTTACATTGGAACCCATTTCAGCCATAAAATTTAGTTTTTCTATGTAGAAATGTATAACAATGCAATGAAGACAATTATAATAATTTAATTTGTAATAATAATTTAAAGTTATAAATTTATTTTTTTTTTCAGACGACTTATATTATGAAGTTACATAAAAAGTTTCACACACGTGCCAATGTATTTACGGACACGAAACATATATCTGCAATACCAGCTTGTCATATTAACAAAATGTTATATTAATGATTGCGATAATTGTAACACCGCCAGATGTAAACGAGACAAATCTTCCACTAAATGACGACTAGCGCTCGGCGATAAAAATAAAGTCACTTTCTCTTGCTGGAGAGCATTACGCAGTGTCAAAACCTCTTCCTCTTAGACCACTTATTTATAATGTGACCGTGCCATGACCGAAAATCAATGACTTAAACAAAAACAGCAGTTCGCCAAACATATGTAAAAGAGGAAATTTGTGGTCGCAGAAAAGTAATAAACGTTTATTTATTCTGTAGTTTTCTCTCATGCTACTAGATTCCTTTTCGCACGATTTTCTTTGTTATTAGCACATAGCTGTCCGGTATTATTCTCTACAGTATTTGGTTAAACTATATATCTTCTGATAATATACTCCATTTCATATAAGTTTGGATCAATCTGACAGCAACTTATTATGCGCAATAATTTGTAATATTTTGTTATTTGCGTTACTGCAAAAGACAAACTTTACCGTACAAATGCTGAAATGGAAATTTTTGGTTTATTAAGAGCAAAAAAATGTGTTGCATTGTGCAACAAATCATAAAATACTGAAAATTATTGCCCATAAGTTGCTGTCAAATTTATCCAAACTTATATGAAACATAGTCTAACTATGCGGTGAAATTCAATGAATATTGAAAATATTGTGTATTTGAAAGCAGTGTATATTTGTAGGAACTTCACTTCTGGTCTAATATGCGTTTCTGCCAACGTCGGAATTGAAAATGTGAGTGGAACTGTGTTCTATATAATCGATTCGGACCCGCAAGTCGTTCAAAATTCGACTGAAAATGTACTTTCTCACGAAAGGTGGCCATTTCAGCGCTCCGAGACACGAATGTCAATTTACCAGGGCAGTCTTCGTGCCTGGAGGAGTTAACATTTCCACCAGCGTATTACGTGGTTCCTCCTTGGGCCGAGGAATGAATGGGGAAGGAGTCGGTGCTGGGTTATAAATGGGTTCTTTATGTAGATTGAACCCAGCTCTGTTCCGCTACATGACGCCGGCAACTGTTGTATCTTATCAGCAACACTGGTTTTAACTGCGCCGATCACAGCTGATACACATCACAACACATCACAGGATGATAATGTTCATCGATGTGAAGTGACACTGGATAATCGCGGGAAAATTTGAATGCTTTCAACGTTCCAAAGGGTTGTTTTTAGCCTGAAGATTTCATATCGAAATTGACTATCGTTAGAGACGATGGTATATCACGAAAATTTTTCGTGTCAACATAGCCTTGAAAACACTGAGACAACATAGCGGTCTGCAGACCAATAATGGGCATCAAATGTTACAATAGCGGTCTTTTATTGGCTTTGTCAAATAGGGCAAGAGCTCCACGTGCAAGGTAAAGCCAGTAATCTTCTTTTAAGCTGAACGTACGTTGAAACCCAGCAAACAGTCAAGATTTCCTGCGATAAACTATAATCTTTAACTATCGTTAGGGATGACGATTATAGATATGAAGGTACATCGCGAAAAAGTTTTGTGCCAACATACCCTTGAAAACGCTGTAGTTAATTACAACACATATGATTAGGTGATGTACTTCTGACACAACGTAGCTCTCTGCAGACCAATAACTAGGGACTGGTATATTTCGCGAATTCAATGAAATGTAGGCTAGAATAACTGTACTATGAATACTCAAGCCCCGTCTATTCGGTCGTTGTATGTTGTTCCACTGAGTAGCAGCTAGTGGACAAACACTCGGGGCTTGATTATGCTTAGTACAATGGATTCTAGCTACAGGTCGTTGAATTCACGAAATTTTCTAGTCCCTACCAATAACAGGCATCAAATATTACAATAGTGGTATTCTCATTGGGTCAGTCATAGGACAACAGCTTCACGTACAAGCGAAAGGCAGTAATCTTCAGGTAAACTGAAAGTGCGTCGAAATCCAGCTAAAGGCGACATTAGACGGTACCTGATTCCGTAACAGCCGCCATAGAGGTTGTTATGAATTCCGTTACATCAGTAGCTATACCGGCCGCCACGCGTGCTGCCAAGGAGTATTCTTATTTCACTGTAGTGACTGCTATACTGGCAGTTGTACAAGACTGATTGAAAACACCAAAACGTGGATCCCACTCGCCGAATATTATTGCTAGGGGCTGCAGCGTTGATGAGAAGAAAAAACATTCGTGCAGTAAGAGCACAGATTCTAAAACGTTAATTTTATTTCATACGCAAAAATATATATGAACAATTTTTACCTGAAAACTCGAGAAATTCCAAATAATGAATTACTTTTATCTGCATACATTTCGTGAAGCCAAACGCTTGTACGAAGGTTATGTTCAGTGGCGGTATCCACGGAGGTAGGAATTGCATCCCACAGTAAACTGAAGTTCTGCCAGAGTTCAAGTCGTATATTAAAGATCGTCAAGCTCATAATATTTAATGGTATATAATTTCCACACTCATCCACGTCTTTACCGCCATTTACAAAACAGTACCCTGTTTAGTTGTGTGGTTCTCCCAGACGCCGCATGACGCGCTACACGTTGTAATACTACAATATGATTGGTCTGGTACAGAATCCGCTACAGTTTCTGCCACGGGAAATAAGGCACGTTCTATTAAGGCGATGTTACACGGTACCGGAGTGCCATCCCGTGTTCATTTTCAGAATTACAATTTAAATTGGTATACAAATGTAAGACGTTACAAAAATAATAGTGATAACTCGCACAACAGACAGTATAACGAATTTTGAAACCAAACCTTATCATGTACTTTCCTTCTGTTAACTTTATAAAATTTACGTCCTTGTCATAATTCTTTGTATTGCCTAACAAAGTGTCTTTCTTTCTTTCAACAACTGTCCAATCACGTTTATGTCTTCCAATAATATTACAAATTGAAAGGAGGTAAATTTAAATAATTAATGTAAAATAAATTTAGTACATGAAATGTATTCCATTTATCTTATTTTCAAATACATATTTAAACCTTCCATATATAATTGCATGGCACTCATCTAACTTACGTGAGCATTGTTGAGATTATACATGCAACAATTTTAAAGTAAAAACTAAATAATAAATGGTTACACTACAGACGACACAAAAATTGAGAGGAATCGGCCATGACCTTTGTTAAGAAATCCTTTCAAAAATCGTTTCGGGCAAAATCGGGAAACCATAGAATACCGAAACAAAAATAGCCGGGGTTCGATCCTGTGTTCTTCCGAATGCTAGTCGATCGTGTTACAGTTCCCACACCTCGATCGATACATAATGTTAAAGATTATTTTAAAATTAAATTATAAACAACTAGTAAAACATTTTAGTTAGGCTAAGATAATCAAACACAGAAATTTCCAGGACAATTCTAGCAGAAACAGTGATATTTTTTTGCCGTCGGTCTGCAGTTTTAAGGCATCAAAGTGCTAATAAATTATAGTTTTTTTTACCCGAAAACTATAAAACTGTCGTTTTCTTTAGTTATGATCTAATTTTCGTCCTAAGGGAGACTATTTTAAAGTATTGGATTGATATTTTAATGTGATTTTTGAAAACCGTATCATCTGTTCTACAGTCCGGTTCAGTTGTTTGGGTTCTTCATTTCCAGTTTCGCGTACCTTTTATTACTTTCCCTATTGACCTCTAGGTACAAAAACAGTTGCATAGTGATAAAACTGTAATACAGACCTACAAAACTGGATGGATTAAATTAGGGTTGTATAGTTTGTCATATATGTAAAATTGTTTGTTGAGATTTAAGGGTTAAATTTACTTCTAACCGTAAAAATTAAACAATACGTTGATAGCTGTCTTAATTAAAACTTATAAACGAGCGTGTATCGTTTCACGTTGTTTAGTTGAACAGAGGACTGGTTTAGTGATATTTCGCATACCCGAAGCCTAGGAGAGCACAGTTACAGCAAGGATGACCCAGATACACATATCACGCCTCATCGTATCCTCTAGAAACAAGTAAATTAACGGGAGCGCAGTCTTACAGTCCATAAAGGCTTTTTATTGGACAGTAAGAGTTAACTCTATCATTATATTACGTTACTGTAAACCCTGATTTGTAAAGACTGTAACCAGACATTTAAATGAATCTGCACCGGGATACTAATTCTCATTACGATCGCTGCAACACCTGTTTTGTTTATAATATTTCGTGAGAGAATTGGTTCCAGAGACATTTTACGCACGTACAAAGAGAAGCACGCATTCGTTACGTTTCTTAAATGCAACATATTCCTACGTGCGTTGCATAGTTATGGAGCCAAGTATTGTTTGCCGAATAGATAAACGCAATTTGGGGGTGTGAGTAAATGACACTTATTAAAGGTGTGTTAAAGTACAGTTTTAAAAAAAAAATGTAATGCATCGTGTTGTTTTGCAACTTAAAAAAGTAGTTAATAAAAATTAATATCTGGGTTTATGTCGGCATTAAAGCCTCATTTATACATATTCCTATATTCGGCATTCAGTAAAGATATTTTAAAGCCAAATCAAATATTAGTTCAAGTATTTTTTGTGTTTTTTAATGTCATGTGGAAAGCACATATTTAATTATGACTGGCGATTCATATGCGGCAAGTCGTTCACTACTAAGCCTAATTGTTTTGAATTATATTTATAAAAATATAATTAAATTACTTGCGCGTTTACAACATAGTTATATTTCCAGATAATTAATTGTTTTGATAGCATTAAGCTGGCGAGAAAAAAATATATTACTCAAGTTGTAGCCGTATGTATTTACGCTGTCCAAGTTTGACATTTACACGGATAAATGCTTCAAGTTAATATTTGTAAAAAAAAAAATTGCTTTTATGCGCTTAAAAAATATATTTCCCTGTTACTGTGATAAATATTTACTAAGGTTTCACTCTACGGCATAATATTCGATACGTTAGAAGTCCAAAAAATAATGCTTAAAATTTGGTTGTTGTTTTAGCGCTGCGAATTTAGCCAAAATAAGTTTTCCCGCGTCTATAATATAGGGAAGGATTTAAACTCTCAGTGACAAGCCAGGAGAGAAATTCTAATTTTAATGTTGTTCTACAATAATTCACTACGTTTGTCATCTTCAGCCTGTTACATATCACAAGAAATTACATTATTCTTTCTACAAAATACCACGAAAACGAATGATATTCATAAAACAATGTATAGAAAGCATTTTCTAAATTTGCCGAAATTTGTAACTCATTCATACTGTCGAAAAATAGTTTTTATTTTCAGTTCTTTAGAAGTCTGTGTATTTTTTCTCGAGTTTTGTTTTCCTACGTTTGTTTACACAGCTGTAGCCTAATTTAAGCCATGGGAAACTCGTTTTATAGGACCGACTTATTTATTACACAGAATAAAAAATTGGTATAGTAGGAACAGTAGAACATAACTGCACAATTAAAATGTAATAAATTGAGTAATAATATATTTTATTCAAATGCATAAAACTTGGAATATGTTATTGCAATACTTCCACACGAAAACTGTTTTGGAAGGTATTTTAGTATTTTTATTTATGACAATGTATTATAAGATTTATTTAAATTTATTGAGGTGTTAGGTGTACAATTTAAAGATTATTTAACGGAAATTTTCGATGTTTTCATGCACCTGTACGATTCGAGTGCTGTGGCGTCATGCCCAGATTTTAGTTAACAATTCATGATAAGAGTTTTACACGTCTTTAATGGTTTCACTTGGTTTAGATTGTTAACTTAGTACATAAGTATTTCCACAAGATTATTTGGTAGAGTGTTTAAACATACGATTAATCGTACTCAAATAGTTTTCTTATTTCTTACTTACATTTTAAGCGTTAAGAAATGTCCCCATGCTATCACGAAGCAACTTCGGTGTACGGCAGTTAAACATGTAGTTTTATATTAATTTCACAGGTCAAACGTGCTGAATTATTTAATTTTGATATCTATGTACGTAAAAAAACATCATATTCCTAAGTCATAAATGGAAAATTAACAGAAAATAACGAAATTTAACCAACGAGGGCAAGAAGTTTTTCGTACCAAAATATTTTTTTTTAATTTGGCCGTGATATACTGGCGGTCGCTTCCTCATAGGCGGGGGGCTGTCTGGTGAAGTTACATATTTCCTTGGTAAAAGAGGGAAGGTGCCGGGGTGGGAGTAAACAGAGGAAGGTTGAATGTGTTGGGACGCGAAGGGTAGGACGGACCACTATAAAGAAGGGGAGGTAGGAGGCAGGGGGAGGGAAACGTAACAACAACGACCTCTGAAAGCGTGTCCGGCCAACTCTGGCAAACAGTTACGAGTACGCGTCCAACGCGACGAAAGTACACCGGAAGGGGAAGTAAGTGGAAGTCTCTGTTGTAGCGGGCGTTTCCTTGCTTTTTTAGCTGTTCGCTACTTCCGCCCATCTCCCTTCTCCCCCTCCAACTGCCCCTTAAATCCCTGATGGCCATACTGTCCGCATGGACAGTTTGCCTGCCTCTTATGGGCTTAGCAAGCACTTGACAAAAAACACAGTTGACGTTTGAAACTCCTTTTTTAAATCATTTTAAAATTTATGTTTTGTTATATTTACAATAAATTTTAGACACTGTAAGTTACGGCGTAATAAAATTAATAAGCCTATTTCTTTTCCTGAACTAGTAAATGTTACCCAAACATGTGTTCTGACTGCTCCAAGAACTTTACAGCTGTACCTGGAATAGATTTAAAACATGAGGTCTATTAAACGTTCGTCAATATTTCACCAATAGTCAAGACATGAATGAAGAACTTCTCAATTCCTCTCCCACTCAGCATTTCCCTGTACTCTGCCCACGTGTTTCCCACATTAAAACTTCACCCCGACTGTACATCGTGGATAATTTTTCAATCCTTTAGAAAGGCTGTAGTAAGCCATCATTAGATAAATGGTGGAAAATCGCGAGAATGTTTTCTGCCAGCGTTTTCTGCGAATCAGTGTAGCGTCCTGCGTCATGTATTGTTGGCCGATGGTTATCTAGCACGGCCTAGCTGTTTACAGACGAATCTCAGACGTCCAGTAGTAACACGCCAGAGTTATCGTCGACCCAGTCAAATAGTGACTCGCCAGTAACGAAACAAACGTGTCGTTAATGAATACATTACATTGAAGCCTAGCAAAGAGTTAACTTTTCTCGCGATAAATCATCTTCTCTAGCCATCGTATAACTACAACACTTAAAACACTTTTCTTGTACCGGCATGCGGCTCTACGTGAGGCATTCATTTCAGGCTTCTAGTCAACAGAAGACAGTTTGCTAAGACGTTCCCCTATGCCATTGAAACTTCTAAATAAACTTCACTGTTGATACATTACGTACGCTAGTGACGATGCTCTGTGGATTTTTGCAAAACGGATGACACACTTGTTTTTAAACATAATCATTTATTTTATTCCCCGTAATTATTAATCACTTCAAGGTTTGACTATATACCTTGTGGTTTTTTTTATACCAAATCACAAATACAAATGCTGAACATTTCAGTTCATGACAAAAAAAAATACAGACGATAATTTTGCCCTTGGTCGTACTGACGTGAAACAAATTAACGAAAGCGGCTTCATTAGCTTTAATATGAGCACTTCAGTGACTATATTATCACCGGAGACCATATGCGTCAGGGTGGTGAAACACATTCTCAACAAGAGAAAATTGGATCAATTTATGCAGAAATGAGAAATAGAGTAATCCATGTAGGAAGTATTCAATATCCACTACATCACGTTCTACAGAAAATAACCAACCCCATTCTGCAGACTGCTGCCATCTGTGGAAGGACAAGAATATAATAAAAAGGAAAGACCGACAGAAAATGTTACATGTTTTACCGGTAATACGGGGATTGATTCTTACCTGCTAAAGTAAAATGCTTTGTTACATTTGTTTCTGCATAAAGGACCAGGTAGCTTGTATCCTTCCTCCGAAGTTTAACTCCTGTGTTACGGTTGGATTGAAAGAAATACCAGTCATAACATAACACAGTATTGCAGCCAGTACATGACGTCGTGAGTAGATAGTTTTGCCTCATAGCAAATATTAGTGTGTATCAGTTTAGACCGATTTTTTAAGCTTGGGAGAGTATGTGTTCAAGCATGTCAGGTGTAAAATGCAAAAACCCTATTGAATAAAGGAGAAAGCAATGTTGAGGTTCGTGTAACATGATAAATTTAACTTTTGAAATAAGAGTCCTATTCGTTTGAGTGTAAAAACTCTAGTGTTGAAAAGATACATGTTTTATTTTAGGGCTTAGCATGCCGAAATAGTGTTAGTATGCCGTCAAAAACAAACAAACAATTCAAGAACAACTAAACAGACGTGTAGGATTTGGTGGAAGAAGCACAACGTCTTTTGAGGAATGACATGAAGAGAGCCAAATATGATTCCATTGATTGATGAACTACTACAAGGGATTCCAGGTAATATTATGTCATGCAAGAAGCAGCACGGTTGTAGTATTGTTATTTCTTTAGAGGGGAGATTAACAAAGCGTACTGCTACGTTTGCACAGAAGGAACCGCTTGTCGCAGAGCTAAGGAAGTGCAACAATATCTACTCTTCCACATACAAAACATCACTGCAAGAGACGTTAAGGAGTTATTTTTGTGGTCGGACAGTTGTGGGGCTCAAAAAAAAATTATACAATTTACTCATGCATAAAAATGGCTCTGTGTGCATATGCCCTACTGAAAATAATTCGCTTACGATTTTTTATTTCGGGCCACAGCTTTCTGCTCAATGATTCGGACATTTCGCACATTGGAGTATGCACTGAACACCTAAAACTTCTTATTTGCCTGACGAACTATATTAGAGTGATGAAGAATTTTAGAAATCAATCCCATTGCATTAAGAAAAATACCAAATTTCCTTGGAACACATGAAATTTCAGCATAATAACGGACAGAAAGGAGGAAAAAGAAAAGAGAAAGTTTGACTAACAAGAGAAATTTTTCTTTATGAAAGAAACCATTTGCTACATTTTCGAGGTCACGATCCTCAGAATTTCATTTTATATTGAATTTCAGGAAAGGCACAGTTGTTGGCAATTTACGATTGTTTTGCCAAACCTGCCCGAGCTGTGGTCTATTGGGAAACCCGTACAAGCCGGAAAGGTTGAGGACCTGCGGCCTGTTATTGACTAGATTCCCGGAGATTCTCGCGAATATTACCGGGCTTTGCTAAGAGATTCTAATATGGACACCAAGCCTGTGATTAGCGAGTAGAGGCCCAAGACACTGCGAGTTGAAAACACCCAATCACTGACCACGAAGACCAGATGTTCACATAAGACATTGACACAAATTGGTGTAAAAATATTTTCGCGAAAAGTGGCGGTCCGTGACAACTACTGACTTTACATACTGTAATTAGGAAGTTTCCTCAAATATATATATATATATATATATAATACAAAACACCTCTGAAGTTATGTGAAACGGAGTAACACAAACGCTCATGTTTGGGATGGGGTTGATAGAGCGAGAGGGAAGGTTGGACGAAGCTTGGTCGCAACACTTCAGCTGTCATTAATACCTGTGGTCTCGTGCGGACGAGCAGGCAGCGAAATCCGTGGTTACCTGCTCCCCGCCGACGGAGAATTGGATCACGTTATGCCTGGCTGGAGGTCAAAGTGTACGGCCACGAAGAGTAGTAGGATTGTAGGGGGTAGCGGGATGGCAGCAGCGGGATTTTAAGAGGGGGGGGGGTGTCGGGTATGGGGCAGATGGAAATGCCAGCATCGCGTGCTCAGCCCTTTTCCGTCAACCCTTTCTCCCACCCGGGGCCCCACCCACATTTGCCATTTCTCCCCCGAGAGCACAAGGGGGCTGCTGCTACCTACCCTTCCCAAGCCCCTGCCAGTCTCGCAAACCACCGTGACTGCGTGCGAATCAATAACTCCTGCACGCCCTCCTGCCTTTATTTCTACTACATTCTACCGTCTGCTCTGCGGTCGCGTCCGGCTGTATTTACTCTGGCCCTAAAACCTCTGCGCGATCTTGCCCCCACGACCCGGTGAAGCAGATACGTTACGGGTGGAGGTTCAGTAATAGCAAGCGTGTACTTAATTTTATTTCACTAAACAAATAAATTCTGTTACCTTAACATGCGCCGATTAAAAATAACAAATAAAACTTACTACAAGTGTTTTTGTACATGAAACAGTCGTGCAAAAATCATATAATTAGTATAAATCCAATAATCATAACCACGGGATATAGGAGTAAAATACATTTATGATGCACTTCCAAAGCAGAAAAATATTTTACATCGAACTTGAATTTGGCGCATAGTCTATTGAGCGTATCACCGTTCAATTACAACATGGGTAGTTTCCTATTATAAACCAGTTTTGCGGACAAAATAAATGTTTTCTTATCGCCAAGAAATAAGTTGCTCAGTTCTATATTTTAGATGTCCTGTTCAGTACTTGCTTCTCTATCACGACTAGTGAGATGGCTGGATTTTCGATGATGTAGACGTCAACATCTCATTAAACATGACATATGCAAGGTTAATGTTAATTCTACTACGGTTAGAAACATCAATGTTAAAAGTTTGGTACAGGAAACATTTCTGCCGCTTGAGCGCTAGTATCGGTAATGGGTGCATACTGACCAATCACAAAGCTTTCCTGAGTTTTCAGTTACGTTCAGTTGATAATTTAAAACGAGAAATTGGTTTATTTTCACTTTAAAATTAAGTTAAATGAATGCTGTAATTTCCAAGCGTATTTAAATTTAATTTTACTACAGTTCTGTATTTTTGTGGTCCCTTAGAGATAGCAGCGAAACTAGCGGCAGAAATTTTCCCTGTGCCAAACTCTCCCATAAGAAAACACATTGTTAGAGGCACGAGTATTTCGCGTATTAATCTGGTAGCAGCCTAAACTTCTCAGTCCTATATACAAACAGGCCAAAGTCGAATATCAATTGGCTTATAACCGTACAAATGGGTAGCCCCACGAATTATTTTATTATTTACTACTGGCTTACAACCTCCAAAGGTGTGTCAAAACAGCTGCCTTATAATCACGGAAGTTACAGTGATGTACAGGTTATTGGCGTTCAGCCTGATCTACGATCAATACGCGAAATAACACATTTTCTTTCTAACGTGTAGTAGAATTGAACATGGCAAGGTTAACGAATCAGCTGCACGCAGTAAAGAAGAAACTGTACTGCAAAGAACACAAACACACACTTGATACAGTGCTGGCAATATGTAAGCTTCTTGTGCAGCACATGCACCATAATGTAGCTACATGAGGACTGAAGCATGGAAAGAAACATTCGTTATTTTGCATGGTGCACCTGACACTGGTCAACTTGTAGATATTAATGCTAATGTCGTTTCTCACAAAGAAAATTAATTAGGCATTTACAATTACGTCCAAGTGTGTGTAAAATACAGCTGTTCAGTTTTCATTTATAGTGACCGGTAAGAAGGGCATAAGTTTTATAATTGCCCATTGAGATTTGCACTTTTCTTGCAGCTGTTAGTGCATTACCAAATCACTTTAGCCGTCTTGCCAACCTAAGGCGTCCACCTGGATGGCCGTGTGTTTGTGTGAGTGAGGCACGGCGCCAAGGGCTATGTTGACCGGCTCATCTGGAGCGGTATCGCCTCTACCGCAAGACACAAACGGCGTGCAGTGGTATCGTAGATCACTCGCCTGACTGACACTTTCAGTTATGAACCCATCTTTTTATTGGTGGAAAGTTTTAATCAAAGTCTATTGCATGCTCCTAGAGTAGTTTCACACGAACCTTGTCAGTAGTTTTTCAGATACAACAGGTTGAAAAAACTGTTTTCTTTTTTAGCCAATTTGAAGAGTTCCGAAATGATTCTTCTAATATACATAATTAGAGATGATGGTTTATCGCGGGAAAACTTGACGGTTTGCTAGATTTCAACGTACGTTCAGCCTACCAAAAGATAACTGGTTTTTGCTTGTACGTGGACCTGTTACCCTATATGACTGAGCCAATAATAATCCTGATGATGTAATACTTGATGCCTGTTATTGGGCGGCAGACAGCTACGTTCTGGCACGAAACTACAGCGTTTTCAAGGGTATGTTGGCACAAAACATTTTCGCGATATACCATCATCTCTATACATAATGCTTTGAATCTACTCTTCCGTCATCATTTGAAGTACATTGACACAATGGGCACGTACTGAATATTTTCATTAAAAAATAGTATTTATGAACACTCTGCAACGCATTTTAAACACGTGATAGGCGAAGCCCTTAAGTGAACGGTAGGAAGAGCACAAGGCCTGTTATGTTTTCACATTATTTATGACCTTCTTACGACCCACCAAGCCATATTTTTCACAATTGCTTTCGCGACGCTTCGCGAGTGTCTGCTATCACCAGCGTACTGTGTTATCGATAGAGCTGGTGATACTTGGTGTAAAGAGTTGTACAACATTTTGTTTCAATTCCTCATGTTCACTTCTGCAGCTTCGTGGTCAGATATTGGTTGTTTTAGCTCTCTACGTCTTGCAGATCTACCCGCAAATCACATACGTGTGGTGACGCGGTAACCTTGTTCTCAATGGCACAGTCAAATGACCCACGCCTCTGCACAAATACACTCTACCAATAGCCACGAAGCAGAGGTGCAGATATGAACATTGTACATTGATACAGAATGTTGCATAATTCTTTTCACTCAAACTCACCACCCCTAGTTATCGAGTAGAGTTCACTAAGAGTTGAGCAACGTTCCGAAAATTGTTAACTAACAAAAAAGGAAACGAAAGAAATATAAATTGAAAATTACATTATTTTCTTACCTTACACGGAAAAACTAATTATTTAATATCTACAATACTGATAAAAACAGTTTGAAGTTTATTCAGCTGCACAAACGTTGATACTATACTGGAGTTTGACAATATGATGGTTATAGAGAAACAAAAGTGATTACGTAATATTTAGTTACATATAGGAGCAAAGCTTACAGTGGTCAGTGAGTTATTATACAGTTTGAGTCACACAGCCAAACGGAAAGTAATTAATGCTGCTATCTTAAGAGTGCTCTATACCGAAAAATTTGGAATTTTATATCTATACCAAACACTTTCCAACTTTTACACTTTACAATAAAAATAATTTTACACAAGTATGACATGTTTATGTTCCATAGTTTTTGTACAAGCTCACATCAAAATCGCGATTTAATTATAGCTACTTACCCAATGTATTAAGCTACAGAATTACATATTTGTAATTTGTTTGTATTTAGAAAAAAATATTCTTGAATGCACACAAATTTTTGCATATTTTTTGGACCTGTTTCTTTTCTAAAAATAATATTTACTTGAAATGTAGCAACGGTGTCATTTTGTAGCTTAATACATTTATTTTTACTCAAAATTATGTCATTAATATCGTGTTCTTATTTTGGGTAAGTAGGGAAAATAGTTAAATCGCTACTTACAAATGCGCTTGTACGAAAACTATCGGAACGAAAAATAATTTATTTTTTGGGGAATTACTATTAATGCAGTGTGCAAGAGTTGTACAATGTTGGTACAGTTACGAAATTAGGAACTTTTCGGTGCAGAGCGCTCTTAAGAACGCTTTTATGTTACATATGTGGAACACGAATAGCATTATACGTTACATGTGTATTGTAAAGATGCCTCGATGAACCGTTCCTGAAAACCTTGTGTTGTTTCGTTCGTAGCACTGTCTATCTTAATCACAGAATTTAACCACGTTTACAGTGAAATTTAAAGCAGTTAGGTATACAGGGATATCGTGCTGGTATGCGCAGACAATTTTTTATTTTAAAGCAAAATGTTATAATTTACTTCGGTTAATATATTATACGATTTCTTTTTCTATTGTATGTACTTAATATCTGATTTTTACTTCTCCAGGCCAAGCCTACGTGTGGCGTTTGCTGCTCGTGTTAAGAAACACCCATATCCTTTCTATTCTGCCTGTATTAGCTTTTATTTATAATATTTTGACGAATAAATATTCAGTGAGCACTCAGTATTTAAAATTGTTTCGTCTGTTGTATATCTACGAATTATGCACGGAAAATGTTTTGGTAAGATTTGCCCAATGTTAGAAATTAATTTTAATTCTAAAAGTCGTTGTTAGGTAAAACGTTTAGTAAAATTTTTTATCAGTTGCTGGTTTCTAAACCCAGAAAGTGCAATATACTTTCTTTTGCTCCACTCAGACAAACTTTCGAAACCGTTTAGTAACTATTTTTCAGCACTCATTTTTTATTAAGTTGTTTAGGTTTTCCACAATGAACGGTTTGGCGACAGAAAAGAGAAGTTTAAAACTTATCTTTATCATCATTCAACCTTTTCTTTGATAATGAGTTTAAGATGAACTATAAACGTAAATGTTCACAGTTTTTCGAGTCTTTTACGGTCATGTGCAGAGAGCGAAGATTGCTTAGCAACGAGCCAATAACGAGGTAGGTACGACGAAGTACAGCAGTTTAGAGTAGTGCTTCCCGGAATGGAAGTCTATCTAATGGGTAGAATGGCTTAAACTTCAAGAGAATCTAAGTGACCGTTACTGCTGGAACTTCTTGAATACCTATTACCACGTCAGTGGAGCTAACTTGCCTTTGTGTCTGGGAATTTGAGCACTTTACTCAAAGAAGTTCCGCTGTAATAATTGGTTTATTTGTGAATAACAGTAAAGCCACAGACTAAATAGTAATACAGACGTGAAATGACGTGGCGGCTCGTTTGATATAGGCGAACTTGGCCGCTTATTGGCTGCCCGAGGCTGTAGACTCCAGCCCCGTGTCTGTTTGGCTCCTGCATGTTACTACAGGTTTCCTATTGGCCTGGCTGCCGACTAGCAGAGCAGCTGCCTCACGCTGATTGGCAGTAGG
>PNEQ01007120.1:43812-60018 GCA_003012365.1 Medauroidea extradentata | reverse complement strand
AGCTTTGACATAGATGACAAATACTAAACGAAATAATTCCAGTGAAATATGTATGAACCGGATTATTGTAGCAAATCTAAGGAAATAAAGTTATAAAGTCTGTAGTAAATCTCATGTCATGCGTTCTAAATGAAAACGTTGGGCAGCGGTGCCCGAGTGGTCAGACCGCCCGTCTCCCACAAACGCGATACGGGTTCGATACCCGACTGGGTCGGTCCCCGAATTTTTGCATGTGAGAATAGTGCCGGACGATGTTGCTGGTCAGCGGGTTTTCTCGGGGATCTCCCGTTTCCCGCGTCCTTCTCATTCTGTAAGCTCCTCTCTATTGTAGGGTGCACCGTGCCCTTGAGCATTCTCCTCATGGGATATTTATTATTCTATCTAAGGGAATATTATTTTAATTTGTACAGTTCCAGTTATTATCAAAAGCAAAATAATAATTAGTTTAGTTAATAATTCCAGTGGTTAAAATAACTGAGAACAAATGTCGTAAAAGCGCAATATGGGAAACTACAGCTTCTTAACATTGTTAAAGCGTGAGACGTTTTGTCATCGACGTGAACTGGAAACACTAGCAAACTTCACATTCTTATATCTCTTTTTATTTGTATGGTATTTATGAATTTGCAAACTGAAATTCCCTTACGGCAAGTTGTATCAACTTTAAACTAACAGGCGGTTAGCTAACATCATGTTAGCTTATTCTGTTGTTTAACTCTGAGCTGTGTTGTGTCTGCCATTTTTATTCCCTTGTTAGCTACCAAGGTGGTAGGAGTTTTGGTGGTGCTGTTATGTGTATGTTGGCAATATAGTTACTATAAGTGTAGTATTTTTAACTCGAAAACGTAGATTATGTTGGCAAGATTGCAATGTATATATATATTATAATAATTATTATTATTTACAAAGTACGTACGAAAAATTACAGCGTTTAAAAATGAGATATGAAATATAACGTTTAAAGCATGACAATATGTTTATCCATATTTTAAATTTTACCTTATCAAATACGGTAATGACAAATAGAGCATGTTTGTATTCAAAAATCATGATTACATTTAAATTTATAACTAACAGTATATAAAACTAAAACTACCACTAGAGCAATGTGCTACTGCAGAAGAAACAGCACTCATATCGGCACGAACTGAAATCAAGTAACACGTCACGTGTTTTTCTTGTGAGTTTCCTACATTTTCATTGTACAGTATTTGTTGAGAACTTATATTTGTTTGTATTGTTGTGTTTAGAAGTCAGTAAGAGATTGAATGAAAACAAGACTATTTCAAAAGACTAAGGAAATGTTGGAGGGGAAGTACGACAAGTGTTCTTGACGTTGAGCACGTTCGTCCCTTCTATTTTATATCTGCAAGCTGGTGCAGCGACCAACATTCGGTATCGACGGAGGACGAAGTGAGATGTGTCACGACATATCGTCTTGTACGACCTCGCTCTGTCCGTCTAATATACTGCCATCCGTACAAAAACTTAAGGGCGCTGTCTACCGCAACTTTCATTATCATTATTTTATTTTTTATTTGTACTACATATGTTTTTCTTATTTTAGACACAAAATGTGACTGAATTTGGCTCTTAGGGAATTTTTCTATCTCTCATAGTTTTCGCGTAATGGCTTGTTAAAGTCATATTTTACGTGTTTCCGTTTTAACGACCACACTAAAACCAATTGATATACCAAACTCAAGAAAATCACAGTGGATAAAGACATTGCAGGCTACAATGACATGCTCATAAAATTAAAGAATAAAAATTATTTGAATTTTTAAAAAATGCTGAAACTGAAAATAAAAATTTTAAAAATTAAATATATTTTTTAAAAATGTGCAAAGAATTATTTTTTGAAACCCAGTCAGGTGCTGAAAATCTAACATTTAACTATTACGGTATTGCTGTCGGTTTAAATATGTAACCTAATAAGACAAATTGTATAAAAATATTAGTACATTTGTGAATTAACAAGAAATTTCCTTAGTTAAGGGCGAGGTGTGCCGCCATTTTCAACACCATGTTTTTATTTTTACATTTGTACCAGTTATTTTTTTGTTTTAGGCACAAAATGTGACTAAATTTTTTTATTACACTCTAAAAATAAGTTTGTATATTTACCACACGTGCGCATAAGTGCGCTAAGAAAGTAGGTATGATATAATTGTTTACCAGACAATCATGGCAGAATTCCTAAACTTATTTATAAAATCGTCAAATGTATATTGAAGTTACCAGACGTGTATTGTAACAAGTGTAAAAGTTTGAATTTTTACAAGGCGGAAGTATGGTAACTGTCTCAAACTGCGTTTAAGTTAATTACTTCCTAAGTATTTTAGGAAGTTTCTTTACAGTGTATACATTTTTTTTTATCTCCAATAGTTATTGTGTAATGGCTCGTAAGAACGCTGTTCACCTTAGTTTTCAACGTATTTTTTAAAATTTTTATATTTGTACCAGATATTTTTTTATAATTTTATACGCACATTGTGTTCAATCTTCATCTTAGGAAATTTTCGTATCTCTCATAGTTTTCGCGTAATGAGTCGTAAAGTCAAAATTTTGACTTTACGGTTTTAAGTACGCCACTAAAACCAACTGACATACCAAACTTAAAAAATTCATACTATATAACAATGTTGTTGGCTATCGTTTGACATATATAAAAACAAAACATATGTATATTTTGTATTTATAAAACATTGCATTGTTGATATTATTTTAATTTTTCATTTCAAAATTCAGCATTTTTTATTAAAAACCATTTTAGTAAACCTGTGCACTTGAATAGATTTGAAATCACCGTTTAAACTTCAGAAAAGCGAAATATATAAAAATTCAATATGGCGACTAAACCGAGCCTTAAATAAACCGGGATTACACTGCGTTTTAAAGTAACCGGAATTATAGGAATAAAATTGAAATACATTTCATTCATAAAAATTACAAAAAAAACATGTCAGCTGTCCTTAAGAGCACTATACGTGCTGAGGTGAGTAAAACAGGCAGGCGATGAGAGCTAGAGTGGCTTATGCGCCAGCAACCGTATCGGCTTTATGCGTGAAAACAGCTTGCAGTGTTTACAGTAGGTCGTTGGCTCTTTCCTATGGGATTCTAACCAGCGACCCTACTATTTTATTTATTGAAAGTACATAGTAAAGTTCAGCACGTGCTTCTCTAATTTCGTTTCACGATTCCGTTTGGTATATATTACGTGACAGCAGTCTGAAAAAAAAAAAAAAGAAACTTTTTTGGCCATTTTGAGGTTCTCTGAAACCACGTTTCTGAGCATGATACATGAAAAACGAAACTAGAGAAGCATAGTTTTAAATGTTTTATTTTTGTAAATATAAATATCGAGCACACGTTTAGTAGTATTTCTCAATATAACTTTCTACTAACACGCTGTAACACAGTTCTTGCGCCAGCTGTACAGGGCCCTTAAGAATGTTCAAGTGCGATAAAATTAAAATTTTATATTTATATGAAATACTGTTAGTTTTGTAGAAGACACTTGTAAGTAGCCTACAGTGTCCTATTACAAGACAACTTTAGTTCTCATAGTTTTCTCACAAAGTCAATATTTGTTTTTTCTGCTTCCATGCAAATAGTGAAAACCAACTAACCTACTTGAGTAAAATGAAACACTGTGATATTATATATCCCATGAGCTATGCAATTAAGTTTTTAAAAGACCATAACCTAATATTTTGAGTTTTTTTTTAAATCGCAAATTACAGGAAAACTTTGAAAATTCAGCAATTTTTTTAAATGTAAAAAGAGTTCACGGTTTTTTTTTTTTAAATGTTATACTACGTAGCCCGCGGCATGTTATTTCACTCACCTAAGTCAATCAGTTTTCACATATTTGCATAGCAGCAGAACATGCCAATTTTAACTTTGATGCAATGTTATGAGAAAACTATGATAGCAAAAATTGTTTCGTTAATAGGAAACTGTACTCACAAGTATCGTCTACAAAACTAACACATTTCATATAAATATAAAATTATGATTTTAACGCACTTGAACACCTTTAAGGGGGCCGCCTCGGTGAATGTATTTTGCGCTTTCATAGCCTAGAAGTGATGGAGCGGTAAGGGCGATGCAGCACGCACATCAAGCCTCATCCTAGCCTCTATACGCCAGTCACTGAACTGGCATGCAGTCTTCGCGCCGACAACTTGCCTCTATGAGACATTCAGTAACGACCCTATCATTTTATGACTAATACAAAAGACAAATATATATTGTACAAGCCTATACATTTTAAAACATTCTGCTCTAAGATTTTCATTCCTAAACATGACTGCAAAGATATCAACTTTCGCCGTTTTCGGCCTCTAGAAAATATGCTTTAATGGTCAGCGGTGGTCTGAAATGGACGTTTAGCACATTGAGCAATTTTTTAATTATCTGATAATGGCCGAAGCTCTGCACACCGCTCGGCGGCCTGAGAAGGCAGCCACCTTAAGGCCTCGATCTTTCCTTTATTTCAAACGGTTGCAAATATCTCAAATATTTTTTTAAACTAAATGCTTTGCAAAAATTTGAGACTGTGTACATTCATGCGATACACAATTTTGCCTGAGAGTTTTTTATAATGTTCCGTTTACTAGCAAAAAATTATTTTGTTTAATTTTGACGCATTTTGACAACAAAATATGTGATATTTCAAGGAAAATTCGAAAAATCCGTTTGGTGCATTGCAACAGAAAAATTAAGTTACAAATGATGATAAACAAGCGTTAAAACTGCAAGAATTTATTTGTGACGCATGTATTAATTTGGGTATATGTATATTTTCGAAACCACTGCAAAACTAAAGAGCGAGGCCTTAAGGCGGCCGCCTGGCTCGCGCTCGAACTGCGTGCAGCGTGTTCGGAGATACGTTTTTCCTCAGAGAGGCCAGTAAACGTGCGTCCACAATGCTTATCTACGAAAAGAAAACACACTCTAGACTACTTGTGAATGTGACTTTTAAGACATCACGCACATTGGACGCATTATTTTAAACACCTTAAACTTAGCTAAAATCTGTTGTTTCTCAAGATATATGTAACGGATTTGTTCGAAATTGAGGTCTACAAGTACATTCGACTTTACTACAGTGACGCGTTCAATAAAATGATAGGTCATCGCTTAAAGTCCTACATTAAAAACGTTACGAATGGAACACTGCGCGCGCATTTACGACTTTGGCCGTAGAGGCGATATTACAATACGTGTGCCGGCCGACGTCACTCGTAGCGCCTCAGCGATTTTCGCCTCATACACAAACATAGGGACCGCGTTGGCCAGACCATTCGCCTTTCACCAAGGCGATCTGGGTTCGATTCCCGGCGGGATCAGTCTCCGGATTTTCGCATGTGAGAATCGTGCCGGACTATGCCGCTGGTCAGCGGGTTTTCTCGGGGATCTCCCGTTTCCCCCGCCCATTCGTTCCGGCGTTGCTCCGTTCTCACATCATGTCAACCCTCACCAGCGCTAAAGACCCTGACCAAAATCCCTCACTAACTCTCAGGCAGCCACCTTAAACACAAGCACCGCCTTCAGCCGTGTTGTCCAGATGGTTTGAGGGGTTGTTAGTCCCTGCCAACAACCCGGTCCCAAATCCCCCCTCCCCTTTCCCCACTGACAGCTAGCTGTCGACAGACGCACACACGCGCCTAACAAAGGGCCCGCGACGCACAGGTCCAATGACGCGAACGCTCTTTCGTGTTTTGTAACCGTGTTGTTTTGTCGTGTCATTAGCGTTCCAGCCGCCCCGCCTCTTGTGTTTCCCCGAGGGGAGGGATTTCGAGGGGATTTGGCAGCGGGGATGTGCGGAGTGTTATGGTAGGATCGGGGGTTGTACGATGAAGGGGTGAAAAAAAAAAAGCAACCCTGCAGATTGCCGTTTGTACCAACCGCCAGAGCCAATAGCAGGTGCGCGGTGCAACCCCACGTTTTCGATAAAAAAAAAAGCTAACTACGAAACAAGCTTAGCTTTAAGAGAAAGCATTTTTTTGTCGACCGTTTTAACAACGTAAATTATACAAACGAAATTTACATTTTTGGGAATTCTTCTCACATTCTTCATATTACATAAATACCGACGTCATTTTTGCACACTTTAACATTTGTATGAGGGTTTTAGCGTAAACTATTAAATACCGACATATATATCACTTTAAAATGCAAGTTAATTTATCTGTATTTTAATAGTTACAGTATTATTTTGCGTCTCATTAGATTTACGCAAATGATAGGTTTGATCACATTGGTGAAAACTCAAAATTTATTTAATGGATACTTTGAAAAAATTAAAGGTTTAGAGCAGGTCATACAGTGCACTGTTCCATGTAGACGTTTTGCAATATAAGGCATAATTTCTTCGCAAAAAATTGCTTGATTTCGGCTTATTTTCATTAGAAAATTGGTGATACTTTGGGTTCAAAGACCTGAAAAGCTAAGAGTATTATTGCTACCAAAAATTAGACACAAACAATGATATGTTTGTGACAAACCAATGTATGAGTTCTTAAATGTGAAATTTATGCTTCTTAAAAATATGTATTTCCAAAATCACTGTAAAACTAACGAACGTGGCCGTAAGTGTTAGATATCGACACGTGCAATAAAGTTACATAATTGTTTTGTAAGTTGTGATTTGTTTTACAGATTAAACATGTATATTGAAACGTACTTCCCTATATTCTCAAATGTTTAACCAAGAAGACTCTTTTTACCAGACGCTGCTGAAACAAAGGATGCATTGGCGTGAATCCCCTTAGGTTTGCGTCTTTTTCTCAAAATATTCTGTTGTTTAAAGTGAAATATTTATTGGAAATGCTTTTCACTTTCATCATTAACGTATGTTGCGTTGCGTACTGAAAAAGGACTTTAAAAACAGAAAAAAAAAAAAAAAAAACTTTGAATTTTTATTACACTTACTTTTCAAATTATGTAAACATACTGTGGCCTTTTTTTCCCCTTCCGTGCTTATTAACAAAATCAGAATAACAATTTTTGGTTTGTTGATAACTTTTGCGATTTTGATGAACGATTTTTGCAGTGGATTGAAATTGACCATTATATTGCAATGGTGTACGTGAAAAGAGTTCAGTTTGTAACAGCTTGTCATTTTGCAGTCATATCCATTGTTTTTCTGTCAGCGAATGTTTCCGAATAGTTATCAAATTGCCATTTACAATAAAACTACTTAATATTTACCGTTTTTTTTTTAATTGTTTTCGAAAACTCTAAATCTTTGCCGGTTTCAAATTTTCGCGTTTGAAGTGTGTTGGGCACAGCGCAGCGATAAGAACCAGAGTTCCACGCTCGACGAGAAACATGTCGCCTCTATAAACAGCGCACTAAATCAGCGTGCAAGGTTTTCCTTGCAGCCTTTTTTATGAGCCTTTAAGCGGTGACCCTGAAACGTTACTTCTTTGTAGTGTGAAATGAAGGCCAACATACGCCTTCTGCTCTTAACTTATTCAGGAGGCATTTTCGGAGTAACAGTAAAAACAATTTTTTTTTTTTTTTTAGCCATTTTGAGAGGCCAAAAATCATGTTACTCTGAGCCATGCTGAATGTTTAAAATTATAGAACCGTAGTTTCAAGTGTGTGTCCTTTTCGTAGATAAACGTTATACGAAAAAGTTAAGAGTGACTTGTATATAATTCAGGGCTAAAAGCATCAGTTCAGAATGGTAGGTTTCTGGAAGCCAATTTGCAAAAATAAAATAAAACCAGCAATCCTAGACAATAGTTTCTGCCCACTTTCTGAGACCAAAATTTTTTCTCCATTAACGTATATCTGAAGAACAATCTCTGGCGCCGAAACCACGTACATTTAATTGCGGCACAAGAGATCACGCTTAAAAATGCATCATTATAGGTAAACGTTTGCTCATAAAGTTGGCAAATATAATTATCAAGGATTGCTGTTTTGCAGTTATTCTATATTGACTTTCAAAAATGTGGACTTCAATTGAAGAATTCAGCGCTTGTTTATCTACGAAAACCTCTTAACGTGGTTTTGTTTAATAAAGAATTCACATGTCGCGTTAAAGCACCGTCCATGTGCCAGGCGAGGGCTTCTCTTAATAGCCATGTCTGGCCTGTCAACGCCGTCCAGATAAATAATTTGAGGAATGGTATTCGGGTTGGGAATATTTGCTGATACAAGCGTTCATCCACGTTAACCATTCCCAGCAGCTGTGTCGTAAATCATAGTCACTCACGTCAGCAGACTTCAGAGTGAGAACTTTCATGTGTTTATCATACAGCTGAGAAAATAAACCACGGAATGTACACCTGTCTCTGACTTAGTTGTTTCCCAAATAATAATTTATATTTCGTGAATTGCTGTTATATGATAGAAATAACAACTTAATTGTAAAAGTTAAAGTGTGAAATATTTTAATTAAAAACTACGCATTTAATTATTAATGTTTTTAAACAGTGTCAACGTCATTGGCGATTGATGTCCAGCGTCAATTTAAATACAGCTTTCTTTCCCACGTTGTCACTAATCTTACACACAGTTGTAATATGTACACTTGAATATTGTAAACACATTGCATTTTACGAATGCGGCAGTAACATATAGATTAAAAATACTGTGGTTTTCACAAGTGTGACATTCACAAATACAAACTTTGACAAACATTATCTTGTTACCATAAAAAATAGGATAATGTTGAAAAATGTTGAATGAACCATTGCTGTTACAATTACAAATTAATTTTGTAATGAAAAATTTACTTAGAAATATAATTTGATGTCATACAGCACAGTAAGGATAAAACATTTATTTACATAATTTCTTTGTGAAAAAAGTTTTTGTTTGTGCCTGCTTATGGAGTGTTAATGGTTAACCATGGTATTTACACTGATAACTTCTGAATGCTAGTTGACATGCCAGTGAGTTATACCGAATTGATCAAGGATAATATTTGTTTAGTTGGTGAAAGTACTTGCATTAAATGTGAGATAAATAATCAGTTAGCATACTGAAAATGCTTAGTCCGCATTAACAGTTACGGATGGGCAATATTTTATCCCAGCAGTTATTTTCATGTTTAATTTTCGTTTACCTTGCTCCTTATAAAAAATAACGTTATTGGACTGTGGATATTTTGGAAGAAGGTTATAACTCTTTCAGTTTTTACCTTAATTGTATCATTACATCTTAAGGGCGTTCTAAACTAAAATAATTGTAATTCTATATTTGTATGAAATAGTGTTTGTTTTATAGACGTTACACTGAGAGAAAAAATTGTTTGATTCAAACAAATATTTGTTTATATATGTGCAAACAACGATGTAGTGTTGTTTTAAACAAATATTCAGTTGACAACCATTTTTTGTTAGATCAAAGAAGCAGTCATGTTATTTCATAATCTCATTTAGTTAAAATAACTAAACCAGATGTTGAAACAATAATTCAACATTGTTGATTTAACAAAATCTGGCGTTCAACATAATATATGTTTGCATCAACACTAGATTGTTGGTTGCACATATACAAACAAATGTTTGGTTAACTCAACTAATCCATTTTCTCAGTGTACATACGACTACACTTTTCTATTACGAAAAAAAAAAGTTAGCTCAAAGAGTTTTTCAATAATGGTAGTGCAAAGTCGAAAGTTTTACGTTTTTGTTATTAAGAGGCCGTGGTACACAATAGACGCTAAAAGCAACAATCTATAAGTGTAGGTGTCTTGAAGTCAATTTGCGAAAATTAAACAAAAGCAATCTTAGACAATAGTTTTAGCCATAGTTTTAAACAAAATTGTTTCCAGTGCTACGAAGTTCTGTGGCACAATCTCTGACGCCGGAACCTCGTGCATTTAACGGCGGCTCAAGAGATCACGCGTAACGAATGAGTAATTCTGGATAAATATTTACTAATAAAAATGGCAAATGCCAATATCTAGGATTGTCATTGAGTGTTTTATCCCTATTGGCTTCGAAAAAAGCGTAGAAATCAATATATGTTTTCAACGTTTATTATCTACTACGCATTCTTAATGTATTTGAATGTTTCTTGCAATGGGACAGAATAACGTACTATATTATCGTGGCCATTTTCCGTTACAGTATTATGTCGTTCCAGATGTCTTACAATGAGACTTAGAAAAAACACAAACAAACGAAAAAAAAAAAAAAGAACTAACAAGTTTAATTTGACTGTATCCAACACACCCATAAACCAAAACAACAGAACATGAAATATCCCATAAGAAATCCGTCAATAACATATAAAGGAAACTAAAACAAACATAAAATTGAAAGTCTGACAGCAAAATAAAATAATCTGTAAAACTCAGGACACCACAATTATGACAGCTCAGACAATACTGGGACGAAAACAATAATGGACACGAGATAGGATAACAACGACGACGTCATAATCAACGGAGGTGACACAGCGATGAAGACAAATAGAACACAGTATATTATTCTAAAGACTGACTTTTCACGACGTTTCGGGAGCTGACATCTGCTCCCAAGTTACGTCTACAAAACTAACACTATTTCATACAAACATAAAATTAAAATTTTTCCTCACTTGGACACCCTTAAACCAGAAACAACATTTTTAATATAATTACAGCTACATTTTGATACAAGAACGGTTCAGTTTAACTCTCCAGGTACTCTTTACTATTCGAAGTGAGTTCTCACGCACCGAGTTGAGTAGTGTTTGATCTGAGAAGTAAAACACCGCAAATGGCCAGTTTCAACCAAACTGACCACATTTAATCCTTCGTAAAACTTATTAGTTCACCTTAACTTTAAAACAGGCATTCGCTGTCGTCTAGGGACTTGACCGTAACTTCCTATTAATATATTGTCAGTGTGTCCCTAATATTGCTATTGGACACAATTGCAGTTATGTTGAAATTTAAATTTGAACGTATTGCTTCATAACATTAACTATAGGTTTCTGTACAAAATACTTGCTCTATGAGACACGCAACACTGATTCGTAACAGTTAAGTAATTGAAAATTTTGGGCTAGGTACTATATTTAAAAATAAACAAGTAAGAAAACAAGTACGAATATTTAAGCTATATTTCTTTCGTTTTGACAAAAGTAAACATAAAACTTAGTATTAATTTATATTGTACCTGTATAAAACATAAATCGCTAAAAAAAAAAAAAATCGTCAGTCACACTTCTTAACAGTTTTATCACTCTAATTAAACCATTTTGAGGTTAGCAACAAGTGGTTAAAGATATGGATGGGTAATGTTCTTGGGAAATATATCAATTTTATCTGTCGTACCACGAAACCACCTGACATGGGATTACCGTGTCACGTAAGGAAGGCACTAACACAGTAGAAACACGACATGTAATCTGTGCAGACCGCCTATGTAAATGGGAGTAAAGCTTCTTTTGCTCATGTGATTGTGGATCTGAAACGCAGATCATCCAACATATTACGAACGACAGCACGCTACGTGCTTATTCTGAGAAATTGAATACTTTCCCAATGCGACACAGCCTTCCATTGACAAGACTTCAAATCCATACATCATATTTTAAAGATCAAAATTTTTGTACTCTTGCTTACTGTTAAATTTTTGTTACATTGTAATTCTGAAGATGTAATATTGCCGTACGCAAAATTCATACTTTTAAAATTACTAGAAATTATAAACACTAAAATAAACAAACCAATTTTTTCTCACACATTGCTTTGCTTCAAAGGAATGTTTGTATCTACAAAAATATTGGACTCTCAGAGGTATGTTAGCAATAGCTATCACTTTCACTTCTGTTAATATTACAACATGTATTTTTAATTACTAAAGATGAAGAATTCTGTCAACTGTAATCAATTACCGGAACAGTGATTATTTTAAAAACAAATGCTTTAGTTAAATACATTTATTAAATCTTTGAAACGTGAACTCATGTCAAAATAAAACGAGATAAAATAGCGCATGGATCTATACGAACCAATTCGTACACTCATTCTCGCGTTAAATATTGTTATTATGTTATATACAATAATAATGTATTTTATTATTAAAAACATTTATATAAGTTTATTAGATTAGTGCAAAAAGGACATGTGAAATTAGTCCGTGTTTTATTTTCGCTGCTTTTCTGCGGAATACAGAGATCACATTTTATTCTTTTACGTATTATCGTCATAATTTTGTTCTCCTCAACGTTCATTTATATGAAGATGTTCGTTGAAATCCATGTAAGGGAATTTCTTTATTTTCAGTACAGGAACTACTTAAATTGGACTTAACCCATTTTGTGAGGAAACTACTAAACTACAAAGAAGAAAGTTACTCAAGAACTCTACAAAACAAAGACGTTTATATTATCAACCGTAAATAAAATACTGTACACTCCCCGAGGTATAAAGTAACTTGATATACTACTTTTTCACATATCTCAGATATGTTCAATGTTTCTAGAATTATGTCGGCTTTTAAAACAATAGTTTTATAACAAGAAGCAAAGTACATAACTAATGAGAATATTTTACTCAGTATGAGTATAAATAAATTAACACAAAATTGTAAAATAGGTTACGTCGATGTGGACATTTGAATAATATTAATTAATTTCAGTACTACTTAGTGCTCAATACACAAAACCCCTCTTCAGCTCTGAAAACCTCTTTGTTATGAACTGACTAGAATCTCTTCACTAGACTTCGCTGAGAGACTAGGTTATGTGTAGTGTTTACATATTTGTTGTGCTGTTTAACGTGTATGATCTGCTAACACCAGCTCATTCGGGTCTCAGACAGGATTAGACAGGGTTTTTATCGACTTAGCCAGGTTTGATGCTGGCATGCAAGCAAACGTAACTTCAGTCACGATTTAAACGTCTCAGTTAAAAATTTTACTACAACAGTGTAACCAAAGCCAAATATTAAACAGTTGTGGTGACTTGTGTGATTGTTTAAGAGGGTGTGGTAGATAAATAACCGCTGAATTCTTTAACAATTTTTCTGTTTTACATGCACAAATGCTCTTAAGCAGAATATATGTTTGTTTAGCCAGAAGAAATTGTTACCACAGCGGAACAAACTGTCTTTAAGTCTCTATTTTTAACCCCCGACGCAAAAAGAGGGGTGTTATAAGTTTGACGTGTCTGTGTGTGTATCTGTATGTCTGTCTGAGGCATCGTAGCTCCTAAACGAAGGGACCGATTTTAATAATTTTTTTTGCTTGAAAGCTGACGTGATTGAGATGGTTATTAGCTATGATTCAAGGAGATCTGTTCAGCCATTTAAAGAAAATGAGCTCTTTTTAACCATTTATTCCAGGAAGTGTTGCTTAGCAACGATGCACTAAATGCAGCTACATAATCATTGTTGGCATTTTCATTGTAAACGATAAATACTGGACATTTAACGAGGGATTTACAACGATCCGTCACGTCCGCCCGACATCCGTCCGTCCGCCAGTATTTTGGGCCGTACTGTCCGTCGGAAATGCTGGCGATTTACAAAAACGCGTCATCCGTCTGTCGTTATTCCTTTAATTTGCAATGCTACCAATGTAAAACAGAAAACTTCTATGGAATACAAAATATTCCCTTGAATATATTACTCATATTTACAGATTTTTACACAATCTATAGCTGCTAATAATGCAAACACTGTTCTTCGACACAAATAAATTTAACGTGCATAAATATTTACTTATTAAATTACTTATGGTGTAATGTGAGCAAGTAATACGTATAAAATAATTTCGGTTGGTGTTTTAATTTTTCCCAAATGCCAAAACTATCACTATCGTATTTTAAAATATAATATACAGCGTCGTCTAACAAATATAAAAAAAAATAATTCAAAGCCTTCTAACTAAAATAAACAGTTAAAACGATCGTCGCCATCTTTCAAAGGCTGTAATTTCACCCGTCCGTAAAAAGTTAAAGCTTGGCAAGCTTTCGACGGCCGGACGGATAGAATTATTCCAGACTCCTGATTGGCTGGAAGTCACGTGATCGACGGACGGTTGACGGACGGGCCGCGACGGATCGTTGTAAATCAGTTATAATAGTTACGGTAATGCGTTTAGTAATCTTTGCAGTTCAGCTAAAGCAGATTTGTCATGAGGATTATTAAATTACTTTCTTTGATTAAGTTCATAAATTGCAACACCAAGCAAATCTTTTGCACGACTTAAGGCCACTTAAGCATTGCTCTAGAGTTTCACTAGATCGTGAAACATTGGTATTCCTAGCATTTATTGTTTGACGTAAACTACGTTCTCTATAACTTTCTTTAGATCTCAGCAAAGATTAAACAACGCATACCTCTCCAGACGACGCTGTCTTGTGGACTTTCTTGAATACGCAGTTCAGCCTTTCGAGTAGCTTCAGATAGCAAAAACCTTCACTGAAGCTTACAAAAATATATGGGGAAACTATTCAAATAAACTTAATAGTAAAAAAACTCTGCAACCGTAAACTAACTCTACGAAATAATCACATAAACATAAAAGAATTACTATTATCGCATAACCTAAAACAATTTTTTGTTTGTAATCAATGCGTACCAATAACTTATTTTACAAACAATATATTAAAGAAATCAAAATAAGTACAAGTAATAAATAAATTCGTATTGAAACTCAAAACGTGCGTTGTTGCACTAATATTTAGTGTGTGCAAGTAATTTCAAAAGAATGAAATAAAATTAAATTAAACGTATTAGATAACCCCAGACATAGTAAAACTCTAAAGATGTGAAAAAATCAAAATTTCTCCCTTGGCCTATTAACTTCATTAAAAGTACCTACTAATATTTTGATGATGAGCGTCGTCATGTCAGGGGACCGCTAATTAAATGAAATAAAAAAAGAATGCAAAACAAAAGAATATCGATAATGATAAAAGTATGGATTATACAACGACTTATTTTATGTAAGCAACGCTGGCATGTAACAAAACAACAATATCCAATCGTTTTAGATTTCAGTTTTGATTAATTTACTCAGAAAAATTCGTAAAATATACGATATCTGCCCTGATGTGTCTGCCCGTTCGGGTCGCCACATTGTGTGACGCCCCCGCCCCCGTACCAATACCTGGCATCGCGTGAGGCTATCAAGCGAACGCTTCTTACATATTTGGTACAATATCGAAACACTGCATGAACTTAGTAGACATTGTAAGATTGATTTACAAATCTAAGTTCATACGTACAATTTGAAACTAGTAGATAGTTTCTATTTTTTCTACCTACGAATAACTGTACTCTATCCATTCCAAGATTGCAGCTTGTGTCACTCCGCCTGATCCCGCGCTTGAACGGCATTGGCTGTGCAACAAACCGTCGCACCACCTCCGCGTGTCTCGCGAGCTGTCGACTGGCGACAAGTGGAGAAACGGAATCGCGCCTCGCTCTGGAGGAAATGGAATCACGATGGGCGTGGCGTCGTCGCGTAAGTCGTAGTTAATCCATTTAATGCACATACAGTATTTCATGCGTACAGAGTGATATTATATTACAGAGGATTAAAATACGTAACTAAACGATAAAATTACCTATCCCGAAATAAAACACAGAAATTGAGCGTAGGAACTATTTCCTGTCGCAACGACACTGTTAACTAACCAGCCAACCAATGATCGAGAGCTCACCTGTGAATGTTTACTTCTGCTGCAACCTTAGAATGGATACAGTATAACTATACTTCTTCACATAACGATCCCCTGACTTGACGACGCTCATCATCAAAATACTAACAGGTATTTTTAATAAAGTTCAACAGCCAAGAGAGAAACTTTTTTTTTTTCACTTTTTAGTTTTTTTTTTTTTTTATGTCGGAGGCACGGCCGTAGAAGAACAGGTCTGGACACTCGCCTGGATATTTGACCCCCTTGTTGTTTGGCTGTAGTTCACCAAGTTACCGAGAACATTGTGTTTTATTGGCGCTGATGTTACGGCGGTCGGACTAAACTCCGCCCACTTCCTTTCCGCTAAGATAAACAATTTATCAAAACGTATTTTTTACCAATTTATGAAATACTTTCTTCGCTCACAAATTTAAGAAAAGGCTCCAGCAATCTTTATTTACTTTATAAATTTAACAATGGAAAAAAGTGGACGGAGTTTGAGTCCGACCGCCCGGAAAACAGCGCCAAAAAGTACGACATTCTCGGTAACTTGACGAACTACAGCCAAACAACAAGGGGGTCAAGCAAAATACATTG
>PNEQ01007120.1:0-43712 GCA_003012365.1 Medauroidea extradentata | reverse complement strand
ATTATACGACCGTGGTCGGAGGTTACTTAAAATTTTTAATTTTATTTTTATAACAGAACCTTGTTAATTGCGTAATTTTCCAGGTGTGCTTACGCTGCGGTTGGTGCGGTGGTTAGAACACTCGCCTCCCACCAAAACGACACAGGTTCGATTCCCGGCGGGGCGGTCCCCGGATTTTCGCATGTGAGAATCGTGCCGGACGATGTCGTAGGTCGCGAATTTTCTCGGACATCTCTCGTTTCCCCCGCCTCTTCATTCCGGCGCTGCTCCATACTCACAGCATGTCACTCCTCAGCAGCGCCAAGGGCCAACAAGTGCTGACCATGATCTCCTCACTTCACTTCTAGGTGATTGCACGGCTTCGTGAATCAAACCGTAAAATCTTCATACCAACTTGAGCTCTGGCAACCTAGCTTGAAACAAATGTGTCCTATAGTTCCAAAAGGGGCTTTCTCCAAAAATTAAAATTTTGGAGTTGGTGGCACTAACGCACTCTCTATGAAAGCCTACATCAACGTAACAACCGAGTGTGCTCCAAAACGCATCGAGTCACATATAAATTACGTGACAAATATTTGAGTCTGTTCCAAAACTTCCCAATGTTCCTAAGGAGCCCTTATCCAATTTTAAATTCAATATTTCTTATGATGTGTTGGTAACACATTATTTTAATCATATTCATCACATTACTACAGGCAAAAACTTTCCAAGGATGCCAAACTTTATATATATTATTGTTTCACAAGCTTCGAAACAGTTTTCTTCAAATATCTCAAAATGTCATAGCATGCAGAAGGCCTCTTTTGGAACTATAGGACTCAAATATCAAGTGCGAGATCTATGTTAGAGAGGCAAATTCTCAACAGTCCAATTTCGAAGTCCTTGGCTGATTCATCTGCCAGTACCTGTCATTTTGTCAAGTTGTGTGACATCGTCTCTACTAATCTAGCTGAAGGCGAGATGTGAATTCCACATACTTTATGAATTACGCATACACACGTATATTAACTTACTTACAAAAACAACCCAATGACTTATTTATTAATATTGTATTACTTGATAAGTAATTTTTTTTTTCAGCCGAAACGCCGGAAATTAAACGTAAATTAACATGTGTAGACAAAATTACGGACTTCTTTGGAAATTATGCATGCTACTCCACCTCATTAAACGCCAACACTAAATCTGCAAGTATTAAGAATCATTTCATGACACTTATAGACACAACGTAAATTAAGGTACTTGATTGGCAGTGTAGAATACTACTTTAACTAACCAGCGTTAGGTGAGCTGAAAATATCGTAACCGTCGAAAATATCAATATTGTTTGTGTTTTTTACTACCTACACTAAATAAGTAGCAAACATTCATTAATTTATAATATTATGTATAAAAAACGAATCTTTTATTCCAATGAGCTACTCATACAAAATTTTAAAATTCGCTCTGCTTTATTTTTTTTTGTGATATGTATAAATTTGTATTCGTCTCTGTCGTCAGAAAATGATCCACCAACAGTACTTTTTTTTATTTAGTTAATTTTGCTGTCGGTTTTAAATTTAAAATTTCCGAAAAAAAAAAATGAAATTAGCAATAAAACTGCTGGGTATAATAAAGGTCTTGCCAATATGACATCAGAGAATAGTACATCTTACATTAGCTTTTGTCGGCAATATTAAATGTACTCAGCTGTACAACAAATGTTTAGCCTCTGTCTACTGTCACTCTTCTGCGACATCACGTCGCTTTGTTAAGAATTCACTTTCGGTTGTTTGTACATCTTGAAACCACGTCAGGTACTTTCACTGGCCAAGCACATCACACTTATTTAACAACACGTCTTTTACATAAAAGTTGCCTTTTCCAGTTCAAAAATTCTTGCAAGTTTTTAGACAAATTAGTGACATATATCATGCAACAGTATTTCCATTTCTTTGCGTTTTAAGTAACCCGTCGAAATCACTGCACGCTAAGACAGATATCATAGCCTGCAAAATAAAAATACAACAGCAAAAGGTATTCAGCTCGGAGGCATGATTGGAACCACAGAGATGGCCGGGTGATGAAAAACACTTCGTCCTCTGAGCCCAACTAGACGAGGTGATTTCGTAGTGGTTCACCATTGTTTTTCACAGTATAGTGATGAGGGGACAACGCAACAACCAGTCCTGAACCCAGTGAAGCAACTGTAAATATTAACCTCCTTTGACGGTAATCGAAACCAGGACCCTTGACTCACACAACCCAGGAACTCTAACCACTATATATATATATAAAAACATATATAAGATAATTTATTTTCACCTTGTAAGACTGGCAGAAAGGGACAGAGGCTCAAGTGCGCGCGTCCATAATGGTTCTCATATGAGGTTACATAGGGTAAATTACATGGTCATCATTAGAGATGATGGTTTATCGCGGGAAAACTTGACTATTTGCTAGACTTCAACATACGCTCAGCTTATAAAAAGATAACTGGCTTTCGCTTGTACGTGGAGCTGTTGCCCCAATTTGACTAAGCCAATAAGAATCCTGCTATTGTAATATTTGATGCCTGTTATTTGTCTGCAGACAGCTACGGTGTGTCAGTGGTTTCAAGGCTATGTTGGTGCAAAAAATTTTCGCGATATACCATCATCTCTAGTCATCTTGGAAGTATATAAAAAGCAAACATTCGTTAGAAGAAAAACAAATATTGTCCATAACGTCGGTGCAACTTATGTCCTTGAACCATTGTTAGAGGTGTTGGTTAGAGACACTGGAAAATCGCGAAAATGTTTAGCATAGTCTTCAGTAAACTATAGTATATTAACCGTGACACTTGTGAACAGTTTTATGGCGAATCACACACGCTGTGTGTTCAAGCTGTGCAGTTCTAACTGGGCCAATTGAAGACAGAAACAATGCTTCAAATAAACCATAGCCAATATAGATACAAAACATTCAGTGCTGTATACAACATGTTGGAACCTAGCAAACAGTCAACTATTCCCGCGATTTCCCAGTGTCTCTAGTGATGGTATATCGCGAAAATGTTTTTTGTCAACATACCCTTGAAAACGCTGTAGTTCCTTGCAAGACACATGATTCGGTGATGAACTTCTTACACAACGTAGTTGTCTGCAGACGAATAACACGCATAAAGTGTTACAATATCGGGATTCTTATTGGCTCAGTCAAATGGAGTAACAGCTCCAAGTACAAGCGAAAGCCAATTATCTTCTGGTAAGGTAAACGTGTCTTGAAATCCAGCAAACCATCAAGTTTTCCCGCGGTAAAACATCGTCTCTAACCATTGTCCATCTTGCACCACGGATACTGTAAAGAAATTATACCAAATAGAAGGGAGTTGGAGTATTAAAGGTAAAGTAGATTCCACAGAGTCAAACAGTCAGACGCAGCCAAAGGTAAATATTTTGAACTTTCGAAAATTATTTCTGTCGTCTGAAAAATGAAAAAAGGTTTGGGTAATTTTATGGTTGCTAAGAAGTTATAATATTGATACAAAAGCGTAAAAACTCGTCCATTAACACGAATAAAATGGTTGAAAATCAAAATAGTGGTTATGGTACGTAATTACGGTACTTAGAGCGAAAACGTTAACGTAAACGTACGTGTTAAATGGTTTCTGTTTGATGTCTAATGACGTCCTCTATTTTTCCACAACAAAGAATAAATGTAAAAGAATACGTTTTTATTGTACATGAGGTTAAATACAGTTTCTGATATAAAAAAACAGGTTTTGCCATTTTCCAATATCTCCACAGTCATTCGTCAACTTTGATAACGACAGTTTTGCCGCAACACAGCTCTCTCTCTCTCTCTCTCTCTCTTTCTATATATATATATATATATATATATATATATATATATATATATATATATATATATATTAACGAGAGAAAGAAATTGGATATTCGGATACTGCTGCTAATTCTCTGCAACTCTGAAAACGTATCCCTGAAATATTCAAAGCACGCAGTGCAAATATTGTTTGCCTGCCATGGATACAATTTTCAAAATCGGATAAAACGAACTCAGTTATTAGGTTATCTTCCGCCTGGCCTTGTTCACTCGATTAATTAGAGTAACACCTTTGGGGCGAGTATGTTTTCGGCGGTTTACGCGCACTGTATTAAATGTACGAAGGTTGGTAATACTATGAAAGTTCATTAAACTGTATAAAAATTATACTACGAATTAAAAAAAAAATTATTTTGCAATGCAGGAAATTCGCTTCAAAGGCACTTGAGTTTAAAATGTTTGAATAAACTTTTTTGAAAAATTGCGGAAATATACGCACTATTTGCCTTATTTTTTGTATCACAAATAAATTATAATAAAAAAGGAAACTTTTATTTTTCTCTTTCATCAGACAAATTTACGAAAATTTAAATTTAGGCCACGTTAGAAAATAACGGCGAGTAGTATGATTTTTGATTATCGTTTTATTATAACGAAATAATATCTGTTCAACATTGAGAATTCAGACGTCAATAACCTAAAATTTAACATTTGCAAGAATGGACGTAGTGTTTGGTTTAAGTAATGCATTAACTAGAAACTGATAAATTTCAAAGCTTTCTAGTTAGTACCTAAATTTAATTGGCCTTACATTGTTTAAGATATTTGGCTGTGAAAAAAAAAAAACACTGAAAATTGTGGTGTCCAGAACAGCGTGGCATAAGTGTGTAATGTTTCGGATAACAACACAAAGCGATAAGTTACCTGTCTTATTACAGAAGGTACATAGATGATAGTACTTAAAATTTTGAATCCTTTTATTTTGAAACATAATTAAAACACGCTGTATAATATTCAAAGCAAACATTATTAACTAGCATGTATAACGCAACCGTGATATGTGTATGGGATCTTTAACAAATAATATCAAATCTGGTAACCAAATATTTTGTATAGTGCGAAATTAAATAGATACTTCCGCTAAGAAATAATTACGTTCCTGGACAACACATCAAGCCAGTGAAGGTTTAAAAGGAATAAAATATTCGGCTTGGTAGTAAAATTTATGTTAGCAAAAAATTTTAAGTAACAATTTTTTTTTTTTAAATACGCCAACGCAAAGATTGTTGAACTAGCAGAACATTTATATTTATATACGGTGCGGTTGGTAATCACACATCAAGGATCTTCATGACTGTGTAATTAACTTTAAGATTCTGCACTCAAAAGCCACATCATACAGTCTCACTTTCGACATTTTATGATACACATAAAGCTAAGCTTTTCAGAAAAGAGGAGGACTTGAAATAGAAATTCACACACGTACGTTTCACCGAATGATGTTCTATTGCTGACGTCAACAACACTTGGAGCCATTCTTTTTTTGAACGTTACATGTTCGAAATATCAACGTTAAAAGTTTGTCACAGGGAAATTTTCTGCCGCTTGAGTGCAGGTATCGCTAATGGGCGCAAACTGACCAATCACAGAACTTTCCTGAATTTTAATTTACTTTAAGTTGATAATTTAAAACGCGAAGTTGGTTTATTTTCATTTTATAACTAAGTTAAATGACTCCTATCATTTCCAAGCCTATTTATATTTAATTTTACTACGGTTTCGTATTTTTCTGGTCCCTTTGTGATAACAGCGAAACTAGCGGCAGAAAATTTCTTTGTGCCAAACTCTCCTGTAAGCAGACACATTTTCTTTCTAACCTGTTGTAGAATTAACCTTACTTTTGTCAACAGATAAGACTAAGAAGGAACCTACTCGGCTATTATTGGTAAATTGTAAAGTATGTGGAGAACCCACGTACTGGAAGTGTAGAATGATTGTTAATGCCCACATAATATGTACCTGTGTATTCCGTTTGTACGTTTTCCTGTATATGTCTCTATTTTTTTCTATCCATCACTTTCTAATTGTCTCCCTGCATAGGTATGTGCACGATATTATGTGAATTACATTTGTTTATGTTGTATATCAGCCACTGTCTGGCTTGATATGAAGTTGTCTTGTTTATAATTTAGTAATACTTTGTATTTCAAAAACTGCAATAATATTTTAAACTTGGCATATATTTGTGAACATTGTTGTTCAGAAACAAACAACAGATAGAAGTAAAGTGGCTGGGGGCATTCTATTTCTGAATATACGCTCGTATAAAGGTCTTTGTAACGGTTGTTCAGGCTCATTTCTTCTTCTCCGAACAAGTAATTCAACGACCCGGCCGAAGTGCCTTTGCAGCAGCCCCGGAGCGATGCGAAGATGATGGGAGCTTGTTTGTAGCCGGTTGAGATGAGACACAGAGGGCTGGCTCGCAGCTTAGCGCCAGGGATCAGCGGAGCGGTAAATCTGCGCCCGCGAGCGAGGAAAAGCCTGCTGAATGGTTGAAAGGCCGCTGCGAAGCATGTGCGGGAGATCCCTTTTCACAGGCTCCGTCGCAGTTCGGGGTTGCTCTTAGTATCTTGGCGCGCGTTGCTTCATCACGGAACTTCGGCGCGGACGTTCCGAAACTCCCCGAGGGCGAAGACGTCGGGCGTTTTCCGTAACAGCCTTCGTTACAGGATCACGTTCTCGTATAGCGACGTATAGTCTTCAGAAGGCGCGGCGCATAATTCGGTGCTAAAATCATCAGTACAATATTGTGGGTTTCTCGAAGCCAATTAGGGGGTGCATTGTTCCTCCAAGGCAATCTGGGTTCGATTTCCAACGGGATCGGTCCCCGGATATTCTACATGTGGGAATCGTGTCGAACGATGCCGCTGGCCGGCGGGTTTTCTCAGGGATCTCCGGTTTCCCCCGCCCTATCATTCCAGCGCTGCTCTATATTCACCTCGTGTCACCCGTCACCAGCGCTGAAGACCTCGATGTTAAGTGCCGACCAAAATCATTCACTCTCACTCGAAGCCAATTTAGAGTAATCGGTTAGACATCCGTATACGGTGCGGCAGGTCCTATGTTCGAATCCCAGCTAAGGCATGGATATTGTGTTGTCTCTTCACTACACTTCACCCTCATTGGCTCAGGAAAACCTCTTTGCTTAAGGTCCATAAAGCCCTCTCACCGCCACATGAAGCCATTTTACAAAAATAAGAACAACTGCAAACTTAGACAACAAATTTTACCAACTTCTGAACTAACAATTTTTTTTCTAGTAACGTATTTTCGAAGAACAACAGCAGGCGCAGTATCGTACATTTGATCGCGACGAATCAGATCCCGCTTAACGAATGTATCATTCTCGCTGAATGTTTGCTCATTACACTTGCTAATATCAATTTCTACGTTTGTTGTTTTATAGTTTTCCCGTATTTGTTTTAAAATTACGTAGATTTAAAATGCTGTTTTTAGATTTTATTTATCTACCACATACTCTTAAATATAGCAGTGTACCCATGTCGAAGCATGACATGCAGAGCTTCGTCGAAAACTACTCAACTCACAAGAGTTATATCAGCCTTAGGAATTGCATTCAAAGTACATCATTACACGTGTGAATACCCATTTTAGGTTCGCCACTACTTACTTAAGCATACTCTGTAGCGGCCTAAAATGGGTGTTTATGAGGGCCTTTTTTTATACGAAAATTTTGGCACGGAATTGCTTAAAAGGTACAGGCGTGTAAAATATAGCTTTATAATTAATATTACTTCATAAAACGGTAGGATTACCACTGAATGTCTCGTAGGGGCAAGTTGTCGGCGAGAAGAATGCATCCTAGTTCAGTGACTTGCGTCTAGAGGTTAGAGTGAGGCGAGTGCGCGTGCTGTGTCGACCTTAAGCCCTATACACAATTGATAACTTTAGCATTTGTCTTTAACATTTGACTTTACGACAGCTTTCAATTCATGGCTTCTTATGGAGTCGTACACAATGGCATCACCAAAGCTAAAGTCAAGCAGCATTGACTTTACGTTTTCGATAAACTGAAATCTAAAGTCAAAGTCAAGATGGCCGTTCGCAAATAACGTTTATTTCTGAGCACAGTTTTGGTCTCCAGTATTCGGATTTCGTGAAAAAGTAACAGGTTTATCTTAAATGCACTCGAATAACGTGGTACGTAGCGTTGGAAAAATATTCGTAAATGAACTTTAAGGGCCAGTTTCACCAGCGAAGTTTAACTTTGCCACAAAGCGAGATTAACAAAACTCGATGAAGAGCTAAACCTGAGCTTAAGTTACAGGTGTGTTCCACCAACAACACAGCGAGTTTATGTTACTAGAGATTAGTTGAACTTGGCTGCACGATGGGTTGTGTGAGCTGAGTTGCCTTAATTGTGTCGGAAGTACCCGAACACTAGTCGGAAATTGCCCGAATGTGAGTTTGGAAATTATTTCATTTGGAAAATTTGGTACAGCGTTCTTGAGGGGAAGGAGGAATGCTAGGGTGGTGGAAACGGGAGCGCTCGGAGAAAATCCACCGGTCAATGGTAACTACCACTACGTTTCGTACATGCGAAATATTCGGTACCTACCCCGTCGGGAATAAATCCGGATCACCTTGGCGGGAGGACCACTCGGCCATCGCGGCCCCCAAAGTGTTGGAATGGTATTATATAATTATTGAAATGTACAGGAAACGCGAACTGCTATCTGTTTTGTTAAGGAGACAACATTTTCGCGTTTACTTTAACGTGGTTTTAAAGTCACCTCAAATTTCTAAACGGAAGACAAGATAGGTTTTGATGAGCGGTCAACTGCGAGGTAATGAGGCTAGGTGAGGATGGCATGAGATGAATATGAAGTAAAGTTATTTTGCTAGCCTAACAACGAATGTTTCACCTATATGAGATGAATATGGAGCAATGCCTTGATGAAGGGGCTGGGGAAACGGCAAATCTCGAGAAAACTCGCATACGAACGGCAGCGTCCGGCACGATTTCAGCGTGCGAAAATCCGGGTTAACCACTTCAGGGTGTAACCCGAATCGCGAGTGGTCTGATCCATTCACGTCAGCTCTTCCTTCTCCCATTTTCCACCACATAATATTCAGGAACACGAGTTAAGACCGCGTGTACATAATTAAGTCCTTATTTCTTTGTTCGAATATAATTTTTAAATCGTAAAAGGGCGCAGACATAGTTAAGTCATCGTAGAGACGTGTTGAAAGCTGCTTTCTCTAAGTAGCCTAATGTTTTCAAAACCAGTAAATATTGTTGGCTAAATATCGACTTAAGAGGCCGTTCCAGTGTTTCAGGCACATGTAGGCAACCCGCATTAACGAGATATATGTCAAGACTAATCTTGCTATCGCTGTATCAATAAGAGTATTACACATATCAACATTACCATATTGTTTTATCAAAGACACAGTCGTTCGTATTTTCGTCTGCGTTTGGTCAAGGGTCAAGTGTCAAGAATGGTTGAATGTAAATTTCCTGTAATTTTTTGTATCATGTTGATAATGTAACCGTTTGTTATAGTTAATTTTGCAGAACGCAGCTAGAATAAAAACGGCTGTATCTATATTAAAATGGCTATACAATTTTATATGCGTAATGCTTCTATTACTATAAAGATAATAAGATCAGCCTCGATTGACATGTTGTTAATGCTGGTTGCCTACAGGCGCCTGAAATGTTGGAACGACCTCTTAATAAAGATTTCTGTAAAAAAAATGTTTTGAGAAAATCTGGGTACGTAAAAATATGTTTAACGCCGCTATAAGAGGTTTTGCGGTATTTACTCTCTTTTATGTTTAAAAATATAATATTTGAAGACATCGTGCATATGGGAACGGGTCGCCTAATACTCGCAACGACGGTAAGTAGAGTCATGTTCCTCACATCCTCTCTCTTGACGGGTTCGCTAAAGGTCGGCCTGTAAACTGACCAACTAGCGTATTCCTCCTTCCCCTGCACACGAGCAGTTTCATCAGGCCTAGTGGTTTCAGTTGATTCCTCAGGAAGTTCGCGAAGACCTCTCCAACCTCTTCCTTCCCGTCCTTAGCAGTCCCATTTGAGGTCAGGAAAACAAGCGACTCGGCGTAACCTAGTTACCCTTTTCTCCAGACATAATTGCGTTAGAGAGGGACAAAGGCGAACCCCTCACGGCCGCGCAAGGATACTGTGACTTGCTCTTAACTCGGTTAGAGGGCGCGTCTTTGACCGTGCGAGCAGCGATCTGACCGTCTCGGCCAACTAGTTACGGATCCTTACCGCCCACGTAAGATCACAGCACCTGAAAAACAAGTTGGTGCTACCACAAGCCATGTTGGAATTTTATTTAACACTAATTTAAGAAACATAATTGTAACTATCTGCCATAATTCAATACCTTAAGATAGATTACTACAGACTTTCAATCCAGAATATTTGATGAATAATTATAATTTAATTTGGAATAATTAAGAGTGCTATACAGCTCGCGCATGAGCTGTGTTGCAGCGTGTTAGAAGAAAGTTTTTTTTAAGGATACTACTAAACGTGCGTTAGAAATATTTATACACGAAAATAAAACACATTTAAAACTATCCTTCTCTATTTTTTATATCATACCACCTTAAAACGTAAAAAAAGAAAGAAAATGTCTTTGGTTAAGTAATATGCAGGTATGGATGTCACAACAGGGCAAACACGTATTCGTTAACCTACAAGTCCCTGTCCTAACTTATTCAACAATACACTTGTTTCTTATGTTAATTGAAGGTTCTTCAGTAGACGCGTACATTCGGTCACGGCATCATGGTCACGATGTAATGCCCAAAACAGTGGCTTCAACTACGTCAAAGCAAGCCATATGTTGTCTTTTCTTACCTTCGTGGTAGTATGCAGTTTTTAAATCAACTTCTCTCGTCATCGCTAGCCTACCGCTAGATCTGCTCTGGTCAATATCCAGCGACTGTGGCGTTTGTATGTCAGGTCAAAGAACTCGCTGAAGACCCTCCTACTTCTAGACCTGTAAATAATCAATAGCGATGTCTAGAGGCCTCTGATTTTCGTGTAAAGGGTTATACCCCACTTTGTTTTAATGGCTTGTGTGAACATCTGCAGCTTTTGCTTCGTGGTTATTGGCAGCGGGTCTTTGCGTAGAAGAGTCACCTATTTGACTGTGCCAATCAGACCAATGTTACTACGACACCGTACGTCTTTGACACAGACTAAACTGCAATACAGACACGAAATGACGTGGCGGCTCGTTTGGTATTGACGAACCTCGCCGCTTATTGGTTGCCCGAGACTGTTTATGCCAGCCCCCTGTCAGTTTGGCTCCTGCATGTTACGGCAGGTTTCCTATTGTCCTGGATGCCGATTATCAGAGCAGCTGCTTCATGCTGATTGGCAGTAGGTGTTTCCGCCATGTTGCTGGTAAGGAAAGCCGTTTTGCTGACGTGTGTGACTGAGTTCGCTGGCCTACTGGCTATTCCACTTCTGTATTCCTAAATATTCTGTTTCTTTGATCAGCGTGTAGAACCCCCATATGCTGAGAGTTAAAAACATTATCATTAGGGCCATGAACTTTTCACGAAAAGAATTCTGCCCGAGTTCGTTTCAGTGACTTAAATGCATATCTGCAGCTCTCCTTTTTAGTTATTGATAGCATATCTACTGGTCTTGCAGCCTAGGAAAGGTTTTGAGAGAGTGGCGCAGCGGACGTGAAATGGAATCTACTGCGCAGCTACCCGCCCCACGTTTCACCTCCCAGCCAGTAAGAGGGGAAATTACGGAGCCCTGAGTGTGCCATTAGCAGCTACAACCAATCAGCAGATGCGCGCACCTCCGCTGGTTAGGGGCAGGATGAGAAGGAAATTTCCCCTCTGCGCGTCGCCAGGACCTTTCTTAGCTCCGTGACCAGTATGTGAAGTGACATCTCTCATTTGACTGAGCCAACCACGGTGATGTTACTGCGACCCCACGTGTATGTTATTTGCAGATAGAACTCCAAGACACGTGAGATTTAAACATCCAATCACTGATTATCAGGACTGTGAATGTGCACGTAAGGCACTGAAACAAACTGGGGCAGAATTATTTTCGCGATAAGCTCGTGACCCTACTAACCACTGACCACGGAAGAAGAGCTACAGGTCTGTCTACCTATGACTCAGTTACCACTTCCTGAAACTATGGGAAACTGCCATGCAGATTACCACCTTGCGGAAACTCCAGGCTAGCAGCAGCAGTGTTAATTTAATCTGCAGGGCGTATTTCACACCACACCCGCGACTCCGGCCTCGGTAATTCAATCACTCGCCGGCTATAATCTCGGTTAAGTTCCAGCCACCCTGACTGCGGGCGGTGTTTGTCCTTGTCGGCATGTTTGTGGGCGTGAAGTTGTGCTGTACAGTTATAAACTACTCGAAACCTGCTGGCTAGATCGCCAAACACGGTCCAGTCCCGAACCATGACCCCTTTTTGTCACCCCGAGTGATGTATCACGTTGTCTCACGCAGACGACGCTCGCCCTCATGCACTTTGTCTCTTTCACCAGCAGGAAAAATTATTCAATTGAACTACTAACGTATAATATTTAACATGAAAAGTCAGTACGTTTATTATGTCACCCGAAAGTTCGGTTCCGTAAACATGGGTTACGGATAATTATGTTTGAGTGGAGGGCAAACATCATCGCAAAAGTCATATTTCGTTGTTGAGGGAAACCTTACTTTGTTATTCAAGTTTCGTTACGAAATTTATGTATCGTGTGCGGTAGACAGCAAAACTGGGGTTTCAGGAGGGGCGATTACTACAGTGATCCATTTTTCAACGATAGTTTTTAAACATAAATAACGTATACAGTATAATACACCTTCGTAATTTGTAAACTACACATTTTAAAGCTACACTGAAGAGAAATACAGTCGTATAGTCTGAACTGTATACATTTGCCTGATTATGACATTTCTCATTTGAGGAAATTTTCTGGCAACAACATTGTGTTGACCTTTTAACAATCTTGACTTCCTGAAAAAACAGGTTCTCTGCAGTCTTGTTCGAGATGCTCTTCTCAGTACAGAAATGTCAAATTTAGGCAAACGTACACTGAACCAACTATAAATTTAGATTCAAAGAAGGGTACTAAATATTATTTGAATATGTCAATAAAATATTGACACATGTCTTATAAAAACTAATTAAAATAACTTTGTTGATTTTTGTAATATTTGCATTCTCATTCTCAAAGAAAAAAATTTTTTGTGTATGTATTGACTTGTGTTATTTTCCGCCATTTATCGATGACGATACAAAGTTCCCGAAACTGTAGTTTCGCGTTGCGATGTAAACACTTTTGCCCATATATTGCTTTCTAAAGTTGGAATTCCGAAACAGGACTTTCGGAAGACGGTATAAACGTACTGAAATACCTTTTCTTACAAATTTTAATTGTGAAACATAGCTTTACAGAGTGACAAGTCAAAATCAAAATGTTAGTATATATTAAAGTGCAAGCAACAAATATTAACTTGCCTATAGACATACGAAAATTCACCGAAAAAAACTAAACTAAAGATTTAATACAATGAAACGAAATGGATTTAATTTTAAAAAATTAGGTGATTATTTACTTTGCACACTCTTTACAATGTAAATTTTTTTGTACTTTTACAAGGGAAATCTTTGGAAACCCAGTTGCCAAAGAAATTCCTTGTAAAACTACAATGGTTGTCCTTGAAATCTTAATATACAAAATGAAGTGTCCTGACATACTCACTCACTCATCAACGCACAGCCCAAACCGCTGGACCCAGAACCATATAATTTTGAGGGAAGCTTCTCCTTGGTCCGTAGGCACCCACTAAGAATGGGTTTATCGAAATTCGATAATTAAGGGGGTGAAAAGGGGTGAAATATGTTTCCGAATAAACGTCGATAGAGCTCGAACCTGACGGCCTATCATTGTGATTTTTACCTTAATAGGACACTGATTAAAACGTATGTTAGCAATTTTAAGGTTTTTTTCGAAATTCAATGTTTAAGGGGGCGAAAAGACCTTAAATGTGTTTCCGATAAACTATTGATATCTATCGAACCCTTCGGGATAGAGAGTTGGTATTCACTTCAAAATTTTGCTTACGTAAATACCCAAAAAGCAGTTCTAGGATTTTTTAAAATTCGACCCCCAAACAGTAAAAATGGGCTAAATCTGTAATTTATGAATCGTCTATATAACTGAAAGAAAAAATGACTATCGTCGTGGTTTTTACTTCAATTGGTTACGTATACAAATATCTATGACAGGACTCGAATACATTTCGAAATTCTTTAATTGAGGGGGTGAAAATACGTGAAATGTGTTTTCGATTATTCCTCTATAGCTACGAACCAATCGAGATATCGAAGTGCTCTTTGCTTTAGATTGATGCTTTTGTAAATATCCCATGTGCCATTATGTGTATTATCCGAATTCGTCCCCAAAGAGGTTAAAAAAGAGTAAAATGTACTTTTGATTCACAATCGGTATATATCGATTCCATTGAATTTTATATAGCGAAGTGATTTTTGTTTAAGATTGGTGCTTACTCAATTACCAGAAAAGTAATTTCATGAATTATCGATATTCCACAACTAAATACATGAAAAGGGGTGAAAAATGATGAAATGTGTTTTTAATTAATCGACGATATATCGTGAACCCAACGGGCTATTGTCGTGTTATTCACGTCCAAGAAACACCAGTTAAGTATTCTAAAACGTGATTCAAAGGTTTTTAGATATTCACTCTCTTAGGAGGCGAATAGACCTGTAATGTGTTTTAGATAAATCCTCGATATCTGTCGAACCCATAGAGATATACAGTTAAGTTTTTATTTCAGGATGATGATTACAAAAATAATCGCAAAATAGTTTTTAGATTTTTCGAAATTCGAACTTTGGGTACTGTGCAGGGGTCATTCGTGTTTTTTAATATATGATCGATTTTGATTCGACTGAACGGGCTACCGTCATGATTGGCACTTCAATGGGATACTTATACAAATATCTAAGATGTGAAATTAAAATATTTCGAAATCCTACACCCAAAAGGGTGAAAAAGAACAAAATTTGTTTTCCATCAACCCATGATATCTCTCTAATCAGTATAGATATTGAGGTGTTGTTCGCGTCAGAGTGATGCTTGCTTAAGTATAAAAAAATTGTATGTACGTTTTTTTTACATTATGAGATAACTTGATTATTAAGAATACAACTAAGTTTGTGAACATTTAAGGCAGATTATCCGGAAAGCAAGTACGACCAGCGAGAAATAAATTATACAGGAGTTCACGCTACAAAAACATGTCGATACGTGGTATTGTGCAATCTCTATGAGCCCAGGACATGAATATTATCTTTTTTAAATTAAATTTGTTTTCATGAATTATTGACGCAGTTGTTTGTAGCTCAGAACTACTTTCCGGGAGGTTCTGGGCTCGAATTTCGTTGAAAGCTGCGCGAGAACGTTCAATCCTGACACACAAAAACTGCAAACCAGATCGAATTAGTGCAATTTGCATGTAGTCGTTTAAAGGGGTAAAATGAAGTATGCAGGTCCCGCGATAACATCAGCTCACATAATATAATATCTCACTACTCCCAAGGTTAGGGCACCAAATACGTTTCCATGAAACCTTTTCCCACTAAAACTTTCCAATGGCATTAAACTTCTTCAAGTGAATATTTTAAAAATATGTAATAGAGGGCACCGTCAGCAATGGTTAAACACAAGGTAAATTAGACGTTTTCGTTCGATTAACATCTTACATTTAAAAGTCTATAACCTCCCCACAACGTCAACTTTGCAGTGATATAAATAAGGCCCAGGTGAAGTCGCTGTTAGTGGCAGGGACAAACTTAAGACTGATTTTCGCGTGGTCAGCTGTAACTACTTGTTCTGCTGCAGGGTTAGCTCAACTTGCAGCTTTGTCATTCTAATACTTGATGACTGAAGTACCAATCTGGTGTACAAAGAGGTTTTCTCTATATTAAAGTAAATGCTATCAGTTATGAATAATACTCGCGAGCAAAGCCGCCGGGGATTTACAGTGCAGGAATTGTCGGTATAGGTACAAAGAATTCCTTTGTAGTATTACAAAGTTTACCTTCGTAACTTCATAAACTAATGATCTTACAAAGAAAATATTTGTACTTTTAAGGAATTGTAAAATTACAAAGAAATCCTTGTAAATTTTACAAGATTTTTTTAGAGTGTAAGTTGAAAAACTTACATAAGCGTTAACTTCACACCCAAAGCTGTCTACGTAAATGCCATCTACAGCCAACCAGGAGCGGAAATATTTCCCTTAGCCAAACATGCCCATTATAAAGTCGATGATATAACCTCAATTAGTACGAATATATTTTCCTCTTAAAATGGCGCAAGAAGGCCCAAAGCTGTACATTAGAAAGTAGGTAACTAGCCTGTACTAGAATTTACCTTATACAAGTATCTATTCTTCTTAAAAAGGGCGCAAGAAAGCCCAAAGCTATACATTAGAAAGTAGGTAACTAACATGTACTAGAATTAACCTTACCCAGGTATATATTCCTCTTCAAAAGGGCGCATGAAGGCCCAAAACTGTCTATTAGAAAGCAGATATTTAGCCAGTAGAATTTACATTAACCAGTTATATATATATATATATATATATATACACACATGTTTAAAAGGCCGCAAAGTAGGTTAACACGAACGTGCATGTATCTTCAAGGAAGAGGGCTTCATACCACGCGGCTCCAGCTTTAAAGTGCGAGGATTTTCCTCGCAAGGACCTCCTCGATCAATGGCGACTCTCCCACCGTCTTCTGCGCCTCACTCGAAGCGAACAATGGCTAGGTTGCAAAGTGTTCCGTTTAGCCACACCGAACCAACTTCGAGCACCACTTTCGACACGAGAACTAGCATCGTGTCGCCCGTCTTCCCCTGCCTACGTTTCCAATCTGTCGTTGAGTTTCCCTCCTTTACACTCCCGCCCCCCTCCACTATATCTGCCTGTCAACAAGTGTCACCGGCTGTCTTGCGAATTTTCGAATCGAAGGTTACACATATTGACTCACATAATGCAAAAATTACTTTTAAATTAGCGATGATTTAGTTCAATATCATATTTAAGAAGACAGATTAAATATATATATATGCAAGGAAGGCCTATGTTTTTTTTTTTTTTTTTCAAATATAAATACAGCAGATGTTAGAAGAGGGTCATTATTTTTTGTCACGTTCACACAAAAATCTTCGGTGACTGTTCTGTGCCTATAATTATTAATTAGAACTAATGTATTACCAGAGTTAAATAACATATTTAATTTGAATTATTTTGTTGTATTATTAAATTTAAAATAGATTCCTATTATGCATCTCACGAATCGAAGTCTAGACTCGTTTGTGAACAATGGTATTTAAAAAATACCTTTCATCCCAACCCATTTTCCATATTTATTTTCAAATGCGGAAAGTCAGATCAATCGTAACCTTATTTTTGTACACAACTATATGTGTATATAATCAATAAAATCTGCCTTGTTCTTGTTTTCATTGTAAAGCTTAATACGAAATTAATTTCCCAAGGAAAACTTTTAAGTTATTTATGTTTGACTATGGCTGTTTCTATTTTTATAGCATGTATGTGTAACACTCATTTCAATTAATTTTACGCAGCTGTTTTATATTTTTGACGCAACATTTTATGTTTGTCAACTGAATTTCATATCAAACACGAAAACCTTTATTTCTACCATCTGCATTAACCATATTTCACCGCACTAGAACATTACGTATATATTTTTTGTCTCGCCGTGTTTCTGTTTGGTTGAATTATTTACAGCAGATTATCTTTTTCTCCAACAAAACAACTCAGTTATTGCCACTATCAGTTTATACAGGAAAAAAAAAGAAGACTGCATGTCGCGTGTAGTTATTTTCGTCGTTTTCATGTTAGTATCTCTGTAACATGGCGTAAACAAGCATTCTCTATAATCGTTCAAACAATGAAGAGAGCCCACACAATTTTGTTTGAAATTCAACCTCACAACTTCCCACATTCCAAAACCCTATAGATTATTCTAATGTTAATATGATGAGTATCTCACGGTGTTTGTCAATAATGTCACGAAAAATACTGATACGCACTGTGAATCGTAGATAATTTTTTATAACCTATAACTTTTCGCCTTTGTAATTCATGTCTATTTAACTTGTTATGATATAATTAATACATAAGGGAATTATGTCTCACGAAATCTAGTCTGTGTCTTGATAATTGAAGACCTCGGGAGTAAATAATGATAACTATCATTCCTGTAGTTTTCAGGTTTAGTATAATAAAGTATGTCAAATCTGGACAAAAGCGTTTAATAAATTTATCATTTATTATGTGGTTTAAAATAAACTACCAACGTATTTTCTAATTAAGTATTTCTTTTAAATTTAAGTATAGAAAATGTTTACATCGGCTGTCTTACAATGTGGGTTATAATTATTTACTCTCGAGGTCTTCAATTTCTCTTTATGATTACACTGACTTTCGACTTCTTTTATTTCTTGGCTGCCCATTAAGTACTATATTATATTTTATCAGATTTTATTAAAATTGATCTCGAGTACCGCGCTCTGGAGGTAACAAAAAAGAAACTTTTTTAAACGCAATATTTCTAGCTAATATTCATTCCAAAATCATTCTCATTAGTGATCCTACACACATAAGTATCTTACTATTCCATCTGAACACTATAATGGGTAGCACGTTAGACTCGCATTTGGCATCACCATGGTTTAGTTATAGGTTCCGGCCACCCTGGGCAACGAGCTATATAGTAAACATAGCGGGGCGGAAACAGCAATCTCCGAAGCTCTGAGGTGAAGCCCAATTGAACGTGGTATTTTGACCCTAGATAAAATGGCGGACTCCTATTTCCGGTCGAGAGACGAGAGCAATTATGTTAATTTAAACATTATTACACTATAATATATAACAATAATTATTTGCATTTTCTCCTGTGTTTAGCGGGAATATAGTGGAGCTATAAAGTAACGGATTTTATGCGAACATAATGACGAATTTGAACATAATGTTGGCCACACTGCTGTTCGCCATGTTTTCTGGGGTCAAAACAGTCGTTCAATTGGGCTCCACTTTGGAAGCGTTTCCGCCCCTCTATGTTAACTATATAGCTCGTTGATCCTGGGGGCCTAATATGTAATTTTTCAGTCACTTAACACGATTTATATACAAAGACAATTAGTGCGTAACTGTATCTACAAAGATAATTCGTATTCTGTAACTAAAAATGACGCTGTGGCTGAATTTCAAAAGTCTCGTGACTCTTCATATAAAGATCGGGCTCTAGGATGATGTTACGAGACAAAGTTAATGCAAATAGCCAACATATTTAAGTTGTGCTCTACGACCACCCTCGTTGAAGAACAAATCCAACTGAAATACTGTTTGGAAGGATATAAAAATACATTGTTTAATTTGTCCTTAATTAATGTAACATGTTTCGTGATATAATTAACCTTGACCCCCGCGCAAACCACAAATTCAATACAACACGCGAGCTGCTATCTCTTGACTGGAGATACTAACATAGTACCACTGCTGCTATTTCTTCTAAGCACAGCACACTATCATTTCACGATAAACGCGTTGACATTATAACTTGTAATCGTAATTCTAAACAGGAAGAAATAGGATTTACTTTATAAAAAAAACAAAACGTAAAAAATTGCTAGTGCAAAACACACTGTGAAAAATTAGAAAATGTAATTTAGTAAGGTGTATGAAGGTTTTCAGGAAAGGTCCTACACTTTTGCCAGGTATATACAGGTTCTGGTGAAAATAGTGGTTAGATAATACGATATTAAGGCTGTTACGAGTGACTATTTTAATCGCTGTCGCTCATGAAAGACAGTCACATGTGAAGATATTTACAAGAGTTGAAGTAAGGTAAATTATACTACAGGTTAGAAAGAAAATGTGTTTTATAATGAGCGAGTTTAGCACAGGGAAAATTTCTGCCGCTAATTTCGCTGCTATCGCAAAGGGATCAGAAAAATATGAAACTTTAGTAAAATTAATTTTAAATAGGCTTGGAAATGACACAAGTAATTAAACGTAGTTTTAAAGTTAAATGAAGCCTATTTAGCGTTTTGAACTATCAAATTATGTAACAGAATATTCAGTAAACTCTGTGATTGGTCAGTTTACATCCATTAGCGATACCAGCTCTCAAGCGGCAGTGATATTCCCAGTGCCAAACTTTGAACATTGGTCTTTCTAGCCTGTAGTAGAATTGACCTTAGTTGGAGTTAGAGAATATACGCCCTGATATCAGTTTCCCGTTGTTTTGCGCAGCCACTCCAGACGAACGCTGGCTTATGGTTTCTTATCATAGCCATCGCCACTTCTTCTACCAGTTCCTGTCATTGGGTCAACTTGTGTGTCATTGTATCCAATGATCTCATAATCGACCAGTCGTAAAAACTCACTTACCTTACCGCTGAATCGTAGTTTGCACGTAGTTTGCAGACTTCTCAGTTATGTATTATCGCTTATTAGGATTTGTTATGTCAGAAAACTGCGTAGGTCAGGTTGTGTCGTAAACCCTAGACAAAAAAAAATCCTACCTACTTCCCGTTTTATGCTAAATCGTAAAGAGTATAACTAGACATACACTCCATGTGGTTACACAAATAGATTTTTAAAACATTTTCCTAGAACGTTATTTAATTGACTTATGTTGTCCCTTCAAGTAAATGACTTATGAGGTACAGAAAACAACAGCTTCAATACACGTGTTAAATTTAATATATTTTTACCTTTTATTATCATATGGTAACGAAGCGTCGAAAAATTGTGAGAGAAATGGTAAATTTGTTCTCTTCTGAAACACTTTTGGAAGAAATGTCATTGTCAAAGGGCTGAAAGGTAACAATTACACCTTATGACTTCCAGTGCTAAGCAAGTTAGTTCCACAGTGGAAGGTAGAAAAGTTGGCGTCCCTGACTGGAGTAAAGACGTGGACTTCCATGTGTAATTATATCAGGTGGTGTTTAGCCACCTTTTGGCGATATTTCACTTGGATATATATATATATATATATATATATATATATATATATATATATATATATATATATATATTTGACAGGAAGAAAATATTGTTGTTACAGAAATAAAAGTAACAAAACACATAAGTATGCATTTTCAAGTGTTTTTGGAGATTAACATACTTTTTTGTAGTTTTAACTGCATTAAAAACAGTCTAAAAGAACTTGTAACAATGTGTGTTACGACGAGATGAACAAAATGTCAGTTGTGGTATACATGTAAAATCGACAAATAAACTTCAGAAATATTCTTGACAGTAGTATCTGCGGCCGTAGAAATTCACCTAGGCATTCTAAACTCTTTAGCGTTTGATAAATAAGTGAATGTTTCCTTTCAATTTTTCCGCCAATTCCTTTTGTGGTAGCTGATAGTCTGAAGATGTGTTCTCTTTTATAACCATACCACGTTATGAAACGAGAAGTTCACTGTACATTTTATTTTGGCATCCATTTATTCGTTAGATTTCAAACACACGTAAAATATAAATAAAAAAACACTCTCAATAACCATTGTTTAACTACGCTGTACCTAGCTGAGCAAATAACGAATTCAATTTTAAAACGCGTTATCATAGTTTTTTTTTTATAAGCTGCCTTTTGGGTCTAAAGTGAAGACAATGTTCTGCCTACATGACGTCTTCTCAGCTTTTCACAATACTTAAGTAAAGTACTTTAATAGCGCAATTTTCCTATATATTTCAATGGGCTTTAGTTTCCCGCCACTTATTAGTGCAGATGAAACAATGTAAATAATTAAAACAATGTTAATATCCACAGTAGTAATAAATTAAGGTCTGCAAAATAATAATTTTCCGTTTATTGCTGTTGATAACTGGGTCTTAAAAAATGTTACTTTACAGCGCACAGACTGTAGTTACACTGTACAGAATATTTCTAAATGCACAACTCCGGAGTACATTAGCGTTAAGAAAGAAGGTATGGGTTTCAGGAAACATTCAAATCCTCATAGACGATATCAGCCTTGTAAACAATCAAACCGTCAAACAGTTAGTCTACTTACAAGCAAAAGTGCGTTAATTATTCTCATATGCGTGTTGGAGAAGAGAGTCGACGAGAGAGTCTTCTGCTCGGGCGGCGACCGCACCTGGGGACTCTGGGTTCGAGTCTGGGTGCGACCCTCTGGCTAGAGAACTAGCTCCAACGGCGGCACGAGCGGTGAGTTCCTGTTGGTTTAGGGAAGGAGAGCGATCCTTTACCTATCTCCTGTCCCGCCTTACCCTAACCCTTCCACTCGCCTCTATTTCTGTATTGCTGTATTTCCTTGTTCTCTATTCTAATAAACTCTTGTTACCTTCCATCTCTGGCTTATTTATCTTCCCCTTCCCAGGCTAAACTTCGTAACATCTTCAGACGCGGCTCACACCCACAAGCCAAGAAAATGCAGAAAACGGCCGCGAAAGCCTGCGATCTATTTCATATGCGTGTTGTTTAGGAAGTTTAATTACACGGTAGTGTATTTAGCAAGACAATTATTACGGTTCAGTATCGTCAGTGGCGCTTGAGGTAGTTTCTTACACGTGGATTGGGTGCGGCAGGATGTCAAAACCACTTTTGGCACATTTTATTGTCGTATTCAGCATCATTGGCCGGACCAGTGGCGAAATTTCGGTGTGTCGCAAGGTAAGAGGTAACTAGAGATAAACAAATTTCACGTTGTTATTTCGAGACGGACTAGACATCCTTGCTCTGTACACGATAAGTACAATCTGTAGCGCCATGAAATTTTCGCGAAAATAATTTTGCCCCAGTTTGTTTCAATGCCTTACGTGTACATCTGCTGTTTTGCTTCATGGTTATTGGCAACGTGTCTTTGTGAAGTGACGTCTCCCGTTAGACTGTGCCAACCACAATAATGTTTCTGCAACACCAGACGTCTATGACTTGCGGGTGGCACCTCAAGACACATCACGTAAGAGTTAAAACATCCAACGGAGCGTAATTCTTACTACGTAAAGTACACGGCCCTAACGGTCTATGGTTCCACTAGCCACGAATCTTTCTGCTATATACAGGATGAGTCTGAATAACACCGACAAACGCTGGCAGGTGATTCCTTATGAAGAAACTAGCAGCAATTATATTTCGCATTATTCGTCTAATCTTAATATTAAAAAAGTAATGAGTATTTGAATATCAAAATCTATTATCGCATTTCCCCAAAATATTTACTGTTTGTTAGACTAGCCCAACAATATAGACCAAAGTTCAGAGTATTATCCGTTCAAATATTTTAGTTATCATTATTTTGGTAGAATACCGTTGTAAAATTCAAATATCAAAGACTTATTTCTTCGGTATTACTTAGTTTAGACACAAAGTGTTCTTTATATTTTCTACTTATTTATACAAATGAATCACCTGCCGAAGTTTGTCGGCGTTGTTTGGAAACATTCTTTACTTAAAATTCCTATTGAAACACGACCTTAGACAAACGACATTATTACGTAATGCAGAGAAAGATATGACGCAGCAATTATTTGGTCAATTTTGAAGTCTACAATTTCTCTGTTTAAAAATTTTGAATTTTTTTGTTTAAATTTTTTTTACTAACTAAGAAAAATTTCAGAAATGATAAAATACATTATAAATTTTGAAATGTAAATAACGTATAAAACAATTTACAAGTAAATAATTTATTAACGTAGCATTTGAATTCAGAGACATATAACAACGTGTAGTATTTGAAAGAAATTATATTGTACTTATTAATGGCGCAGTTCTGGAAATCACTTAAAAGTTAGGTTAAAAAAAAAAAGTGAGATTTTATAAATGTTATAACCCAGCCTTATTTGAAGTAAATATTCTTCAAATACTAAGTCTGTTCGTTAGTAAAATAACACTGCACCAAAAACCAAACTAAGGGAAATCCAGTGACAATGTTTTTTTGACGAAAATGTCTAGCTATGCTACCCTTTTTAAAGAAAAAATAAATTATTTATCAGAATTGCCAGGAATTTAAATTATAGTATAATTTTGAAACTGTAAACAAATGTTATTCGGTTCCCGATATTTTTTTTTTTTTTTTTTTACCGATTCTGTTATTTATTTCTGTCTCAACTGCTAAATTGTTCAAAATAATCAATAGCTGGTAACGTGTTCTCTTCAAAAGACCGAACACTATTTACGCCCGGAGGCCATTATCACTCGCGCGTATCATTTGTCAACCTAACATTTCGTTGCTTGACAATCGCCATTCATTCCTCTGTTTGTGGCGTGTCCTGTTCAAAATGTACCCAGTCTTTGCGGAAAACGGAAATACGAAGGATGGCGAACAAAATAGTTTTTTTTTTTGTTTTGGTTTTCGCCTGTGTGTTTAATCAGATGGATAAAAAATCAATTAGCTGGGCTCGTTTCGGTGTTGTTTCCAGGGTCGCCACTTTTTTTTTTACGATCAGAGAAGTGTGGCGTGCCTGTTCTACCACATGCTGAAAAAAATTCTTTACAATACAGTGTAAAATAATAAGAGCGTCGTATGTTTGATATATATATATATATATATATATATATATATATATATATATATAAAGGTTCTTTCTTTTAAAATTAGTATCTACTTTCTCTATATATAAATATGTATACTTATTTATTTATATGATTATTTTCGACCACAATCGACGTGCTAAACTCAGGACTTACTAATTCAGAGAAAAGAAGGTGAGTTATTTTAGAAACACTCTTTTTATGAAAACATTAACGTCATATACAAGAAATTAAAAATTAAAATGTGAAATTCGTGAGAGAAAAACAAATATACCATGGAAGAAATAGCGTTTCAGTAATTTAGTTGTCAACTATTTGCTTCCTATTCAGCTAAGTGGCTTCAGTTACGTTATTTTCTCAGCTAAATTTCTTACACTATGCGGTAGTGAAAAATTCAAGGTAAGTTTTTCCATATTATGATAAAGTTAATACGAAATCCCTGCTGGTCCGATTTCGCTCCTGTGGACATTATTTGATAAAATGCGACTTAAATTCGAAGGTATAGTGCAACACTGCGGGTTTGGGAAGAATACGACGACGAAATGTGGGGCGCCGTAATGTTAACGTTCAAATCTATCTGCGCTTGAAATGCGTTGCAGCGATTTGTGAGTATACATTTTTGACGAAACTACTTTACGCGCATTACGTTTGTATCACTACGCAAACAAAATTCACATTAAACCAAAGGTTTATTTTTTTCAGTTTAAAAATGTGTCCTGCTTGTAAGAAAAATTATTTTCGGGGTATCAAACTGGCTAAAACTGCTTTTTCAGACTTCGGTTTCTCGGAAAATACCAACCGTGTCCAAAAAACACTAATATAAAAATCCGTTTTGGACTTCACACATTGCTACTTACAAACAAAACCATACGATTACTTCGTAAAGTCAAATCATTAGTTTTACCTGCTCCACCATTGAATACTACTATGTTCGTGATCATCAAGGGACCTATGAACTGTGTAAGTGATAGCATGCAACAGATATATCTCGTACAAATTATAAACTCGTGAAAATTAAGAAATGAACATTAGTACAGTTCTAAAGCCGATCACAGCAAATGAAACTCATAAGAAAAGAAAACTTGACAGTGTTTATTCTGTAGAAGAGAGAGAATATACGAAGTAGATACAATTTGGTGAATTATCCTTGAAGATGGAGGTGGCGAAATTCTTGAGTATTTTTTCTTGCATCGTAACCTGCTACTATTACAGTAATGCTACAGATTTTTACTAAAATGTTTAGCTACCTCTCTCTCTACACTATAAAATACATAGGCTATACATATAGTGAAGCCCTATAGTTGGTTTGTATCCAGATGGTTAATATCCTGTTAGTTAGTTTCCAAACAGAAAGTTACATGATGGAAAGTATCCCGATGGAAGGTGTCCAAATGGTTAGTATCCTGAAGTAGTATCCTGAAGTATAGTATCCTGAACAGTATCCTGGACAGTATACAGAATGAAAGTAGCCTGTAGTAGTATCCTGAATAATAATATCCTAAAATAAATCCTGAAAATAAATTCTGAAATAGTATCCTGAAGAACAGTATCCTTAAATATTTCGTGAGCTGTTCGCCAGTGTTCACTAGCTGTTCGCCAATGTTCGCGATTTGATCCCAAATGTTTGTGAGCTGATCACAAATTGCTGAGAACATTTCTGATTGGCTACCTGGCTTGTGTGTTCACAACTCACACGACTTGAATATACTACTATATGAATACGGAGTGACTGGTATGACCATTACTTGTCTGAGGTTACAGAAGAAAGCACATCGCCAATCTCCTAGAGGTCAGCATGGAGAATACAGCAATGTAAGAAATCACTGCACTACCATTTACAAGTGGTAACATACACCTACTTCTTGAAGAGAGACTGCGGAATCGGCTAATTGTACAGTAAGGTGTCATCGAACTCGTGAACAGAGATGGTTACAACTGGTGAGGCGTCATCGTCTTCTTGCGGCGAGACAGCTATAATTAGCAAGATACCATCGAATTCTCGGATCGAGACAACTATAATCGGCAAGATATCATTGACTTCTCGAGGTGAGACAGCTACAATTCATAAGATTCCATCAACTTCTTGGGCTGAGACAGCTATGTCACTCAGGGCTACAACGAATCGTTCAACTGAGTTAGTGGTAACATCGACCATTCCAATAGCAACTTCGTTCGTTGTGTTGTGACTTCTACAGCTTCCTGAAACAGCAGTATCTATGCAAGAGGCAACTTACACGTCAACTGAGTTATCTGCCACTACTCTATGTTATCATCAGCGTCAGTTCTATAATTATAACTTCAACCACATCGCAAATGCTCGTCTACCTGAAGCCTGCAATATTTGGAATGAAATTCGAGTTGTGACTTCATGTGCGGCAAGTAGGAATCTCGGTTTATGCGACAAGACAATTTAAAAGGACATTTGAGTACATGCAAAGGTTTCATTCCTCTGCCTGTGAACTGTTATTTGAGGGAATGCGAACAATAACTGGAGGGAGCGTGACACTTAACGATGTGGAACTTAATTCAACACCATCAGTGAAGACGTCTTTTGAAACCTTGCGAGAATCGACGTCAAGCCCTTTTAGACACCAATACTACTACTGTCACAAAACATGTTCCTGTACTCACGATGTTAGAAGGCATGCAAGGCTCGAACGCAAGATGAACCCTACTTTTATTACATATCGTTGTGATAGGTGTAATAGAGTTTGTTCACGTACTGACAATTTAAACAAAAATTAAAAATATGTAAAGGCCAACAAAATTCAACGACTACACAAGCTTATGATGTACTAGATACTTCCGCTACGAGGAATGATGGAATCCATGTCGATTCTGCGACAAGACATTCAGTAAAATATGTAATGCTCAGTGTCATGAAAAGAGTAAAAGATATGTGAAGAAGATTGGATGGGCTTCTTTAACACTGATATGTTACAAGCGTGGGCGTGAGTTCAATTAACATGACACAACTAATAATCAAGAAAGAATCTGTCGAGATGTATAAAGAAACCATTTACAGATAAATGCAGTACTGGTATTATCAGCAAGCCTCTAATATGCATAAACACACCAAATGTTAATGGTTTCACTCTCAAAGAATCAGCTTTCAGAGGTATGTCCTGAAGAAACAGCATCTAACTAGTCAAGGTACTACCAAAGGTATTTGCTCAGTTCTTAGCAGTATGAAAGACGATTTAATACAAATTACAGTGGAACGTAAAAACCATTGTACTTTGAAATGCAATATATGTTTGTAATGCAGCTATAATAAGCCTGAGACCTATTCATACGAATATATATATATATATATATATATATATATATATATATATATATATATATATATTCTCGACAGCGAATGTCATCTTTATAACATTGGGGAAATATGAGTGTGAATGCAAGAATATAAAATATTTGCAACGAGGAAGAAGAGATAGTTACAAAAGGCTCGGGATGGACCATAGATTTTGTTGATAATTTACAATTTAGAATAAACGTATTTGGTACACTTTAGACATTAATGGTGAACAGCATGCGTTACTTGTTTTCCTGTTTATGATCGGATGACACCAGTCGTGCAAAACTATTGGCTGAACCAGTGGATTCTTCGCTTGTGATGGCGAGCAGTCTACTGGTGTTGGCAACCACTTCGGCAGAAATTACGAGTTGTTCGTTAATGTATGCGAACTCTACGGCAATGCCTGGGAGAATGCTGGCAAAATCTGTAGCTGGGACATCGAATCATAGGGGCCGCTTCTGATACGACGACTTTGCGACGGTACAATTTTGATGAGTAACCAAAAAGGTGTTATTTTATGTTAGTAAAAATCTGAAACATCGGACATCACAAGATGGTTACCGCTGGGTAGAGTGTTCGTATTTGCAAAGTGTCTTGTGTTTTCACCATGTTGATTACATCGATACGGATACCACCGCAGGGCTCAGCCGGCAGGCGGCACTTCAAGCACGGAGAGGTGTTATGACAGCACTCTGAGCAAGCAGAAGTACATAACGAGGGGACAGGGCCACCGAAGCGGTTGTTCATCGGACCGTCAGCCGGGGCACCTCCAGGTCGGCTTGGACGCTGTCCCCCTGCTGACCAACCCCGTCGTTCGAGGGCCAGACGTCTGGGACTCCACTCGTGACCCGGGGACGTCACGGCCGTGCTCACGTGCAATCCGTTTACGTGTCGACAGCGCCAATACACAGTGGTAAGCCGCTTGGAACTGAGTTCCAATATACTTGTATTAAAGCTCCCTTGCCAAGATTGCACGACGCCTGTCGTATATCTGTATTGTGTACTTTTGGTGTAAATGTAATATATTTCTAGTCAGCATTGTGAAGTCTGATAATTAACCTTAATCTCTGGTCGTAGTGACCTTAGGCGTCACAGTTGAGTGGTGGAGACAGTAAGTTGCCGCCAGTCTGAGCCCGCTACCCATATGTTCACCCCGAGAACCACCTTTGAAAGGTAACCTTATCAAAGTGTGGAACAGTATGTAAATGAAATGTACTTTTTGAAAATTGTGAATTTATTTAGCTTGAGAGTTTTATGGAGAAAAAAAATTACTGTTTAAAATTCTTATGTGAAGAAAGTTACATAACATTCTAATGTTCTAAAAATGATATACCTCAGCTGAATAAAATGTAGAGAGGAGTAGGACATTATATTTTATGAAACTGGCATACCTGGTCTAGTATGGTTGATGGCCTTTGATATGAGATATGTTAATATATTTTGTATTGCTGTAAGTACTCAAGAATATGTAACTGGTACGCTGTGAATAAAGAAGTTATATGCATATATATATATATGTATATCAAGGTGCTTTTTAACAACACCGAAAAACTCCGCAGGTGATTCCTTATGAAAAAATAAGCATAAAAGATGTAAGAATTATTCGCGTAAAAGTAATATTAAGGGAGTAATAAGCCTCCAAAAATCAACATTTAAAATCGTATTTTTCTGAAATATCGGAAACTAAATTTAAAAGATTTTCAGCTTGGCTTAATACAATTGGGATCTTCGAACAAACAGAAAGACTGATTGATGCTTTCCGCACCCTTATGAAAATAGCAGGAGTTGCTACCATTTTATTGTGTACAACTATTTTACCGTTAAGGGTCCTCTTGTTGCAACTGAATAGGACATACCGTTTATGTTCAGAACACACTTTAAGATTCGCGCAGATAGACAGCCTAAAGCATAGACAAAGCTGCGAACATGCATGTGATGTGCTCAGCGCACAGCCAATTTGGTGTGGTATCGCCACTAGCGCAGGCAACTGAAACGGCGTGCATTGGCATCGTAGACAACTCACTTGACACTTTCAGTGTTGACCCAATCATTTTATAAGTGCGAAGTTTTTAACAAAGTCCAATACACCTTTCTATCGTAGCTTCACACGAATCCCGTGAGTACTTATTTAGATATAATAGATATAAAAAGTTATTTTAGAAGTTTTTAGGGGCCCTGAAATTATCTTTCTAATCAACGTGACGTTTTGAAACTACAATTCCAACATCGTTTGAAGTGTTTGTTAGTTTTGTGAATACACACTTTAGAAAAACGTTTAGAAGCTTCTTAGAAGTAAAAGTTCTGCATCAGTCGTCTAGACGTAACACGGTGATCTGGGAGACCTTGTCACGTGACTAAGAAACCTACCTAAGTTCAGCAGGTTACTTATTGTAAATGCCATCAGTCGGGGCTGGTCAGAGACTTTGGCGGGACGCCCAGTGTCGCGTCGCAGAGGCGGCGGGCGAGATTGGATGCCGGTCAGGCGAGGCTGTCCCCCTTGTGCAGTGCCGCCGAGAAATTGGCTGTGCACTCGAGATCCGTCGAGAAGCTAGCAGGAGCTGAGAGACAAAGAGAGAAAGAGAGAGAGAGAGTAGGTAACTCTGGCGGGCGGGGCGGCCGATTTGAATTCTCATTACCTTTCCGACCACCCAACCACCATCACAACCCTCTCTCCTCAGCCAGTCAACTCCCCTCGGCACATTTTCAATCTACTGTTCTCGCAGGCCCTTCACCGCCGCTTTGGGTGAGGCCCTTAGGAACCTTCGCCCCTCTGGCGTCTTTGCTGTACCCTGTTTCACCGAGCAAGACAGCGCAACAGTAACACTTCCGACTCGCATTCAGGAGGACCCGGGGTCGATCCCCAGATCCGGCCATCCTGATGTCGGTTTTACATGGTTTCCCGAAGTCGCTCCAGGTGAATCATGGCCGTCTTTAGTAGAAGGCCCAGAGTCTTGAATGTGGCAACGCTGCATCGGAGCCTACTGCCGGTCGCTCATTGGTAGCCCTAGTTTGTGTAGACGTGTACACATCACTAAAGCTTAGAGGCCGGAAATATTCGCGGGTTCGCTTACCTTTAGGGTAGCCTCCAAGAATATTAGTGAAATCGTGCAGACAGTAGCCGTTTACTAGCTGCTCGCTGACAGTGAAATGGGCCTGTATTACATTACTGTTTTGTTATTAGCTCAGCTACTTCCAGTAAGTGTCGAGTAAGTCAACGGTCAATTGTTAACATGATACAGACCTATAGTTGCTGGAATTCTAGCTTGCGCCGAAAAGAAAACGCGAATTTTTCACGTCTCTACTAAAGCTGCATCTAGACACGTTACAGAAACTGGGGCAGTCAAGAAGTAACAGGCAGCAGGCCCCCGATGCTGCGTTGCAACATTCAAGACTCCGGCTTTCTACTAAAGATGGCTATGGGTGAGTGCATGGATGATTCCTTAACAGAGTCCACGGCCGACTCCTCTCTCAACTTTTGTCATTGTACCAAGTCGTGTTTCGCCGTCTCTAATGACCTTGCTGCTGATGAGTCATAAATTGCATGTACATTACCATACCTACGTTTCGTATAACTTCAGTTAAATATTGACAATTACTTACGGGTACCAACAGGAATATTTTGGGAGTTCAATGACTCATATGTAGAGCCCGGTAATTTTCGCGAAAGTAATTTTGCAGCACTTTGTTTCAGTGCCTTACGTGCGCACCTGCATCTCTGCTATGTGGTCAGTGATTGGATGCCGTAACACCCAGCGTGTGGAGGTTAAACCCACAAATCACAGACGTGATGTGTGACAGTTATCCGTGTACTGATTGGCACAGTCAAATGAATAACGACTCAGCACAAAAACACTCTTTCAATAGCCATGAAGTTGAACTGCAGGTGTGCACCTAAGACACTGAAACAAAGTGGGGCAAAAATCTTTTCGCGAAAACTACCGGGCCCTACTCATATGCTAGAATCCTCTGTCATACTCAAGCCCCATTTATTTTTTCATTGGCTGTTCGTGAGAAGCAGCTAGTAGGCAAATGGTCGGGTCTTTAGTGTACACAAGAGCGTGGACCCTAACTTGCTGGTCGTTGAAGTCAAAAGATATTCCTTTCCCTACTCACGTGTAGGGACCCATAATTTTCGCGAGACGATTTTTGCGCCAACTTATTCCAATGCCTCACGTAGACCTCTGCAGTTTTGCTGCATTGTTATTGGCAGCGTGTATTTGCGGAAATATGTTTCCCTTTTAACTGCAACAATCAGAATAAGGTTATTCTGACACTGTAGGTATGCAATTTGCAGTAAAACGTTAAGACAAGTAACAGTTTAAAACAGTCAATCACCTACCATGAATTAGAGCTGCGGATGTGCACGAGGTACTAAAAAAACTGGAGCAGAAATAATTTTACATAATAATAGGGGCCTTTACACATGGGGAGAAACTGATAATGTTTTTAATATGAGTCACAATGCAAACCAGAATTTACGCCGCAAGCGGTGAAATGGAATTCTTGTTTTAGAATTTAAAATGTTGACTGACATAGCGTAAAACATCTACAACGATTCAAACGTCGTGTCGTCAGAACTGTCAAATTTTACTACGGTAATGCCCACCCATCCATCTTGATGAGTAAAGCGCCTCGTTTTCTTTCGTTCAGCTCACAAGCTCCCTAACTTAAAACTCTCAGAAACGAACGCGATGGAGCTGTGGTAAAGAGCTCACCTTGCGTTTGAAGGATCAGGGTTCGGTTCCCATCTTTAGTGGTCATGATTTCTGTTTCCTATGGTGTTCCTAGACCACACCACACGAATGCTAAAGTGGTTCGTAACGTATTAAACACAGACCCTGCCTGATTCCATTTGTTTATCTCTCGTGTGCCTCTTTTAACGCCTGGAAGTTGTTGGAGGGCGTTTTAAGTCTATGAAAAATATGTAAATGATAAAAGTTAAAATTCGTTGAGTAACGTAAAAAATTAAAATAAAATACGTTCCGGAAGTATGGAAAACGGACTACCCAGCGGTGCAAGCCTCATGACGTAACATAATGGCGGTAACCCTCAGTATTTAGGTGGCAGTATGAAAGGATGTATTTGCACGTTTCAGGCGTTGAAGTACGGAAACGGTAAGGATGACGTAGGTTGCTCATTACGTCTTATTCTGGCCTCTAGGCGCAAGTCACTGAAATGGTGCAGTCTTCTTGCCGACAACTTGTCTCTATGAGATATTCAGTAGAGACCCTATTGTTTTGTGACGTAATATTGTCCATAAATTTTATTGTCGACGCTTGTACTTTATAATCGATTCTGCGCAGTATTTTAATGCTTAAGAGGGCGTGGTACATAATTCAACGCTAAAGGCATTAATCTAAAACTGTAGGTTTCTTGAAGCCAATTTGCGAAAGTTAAACAACATCAATCCTAGACAATGGTTTTAGCCAAAGTTTTAAACAAAATTTTTTCCAGTGTTACGAACTTCTGAGGCACAATCTCTGACCCCGGAAACTCGTGTATTTAACTGTGGCGTAAGAGATCACGCGTGACGAATTAGTAATTCTGGGTAAATATTTACTCATAAAGTTGGCAAATTACGTTATGTAGAATTGTCATTGAGTATTTTATTCATATTGGCTTCGAAAAAATCGTAGAAATCAATTGGTGTTTTCAGCGTTCATTTATCTACTATGCACTCTTAAGAGGCTGCGTTAGTGCTTTAGGCACATGTATACAACCAGTATTAACCCAATATAAATCAATGCAAATTTTACGTTGGTAATCATATTTCCTCAGCTGCGACAACGTGATAAAAGGCATTTTTAACACTTTTGAAAAGCTTGAAAATATTTTTTTAACTAACGGACGGCATTTTTAAAATCACAAGGATACCGTTTGAAGTGTGTCTTCTTTTCGTAGACAAACACATTGGAATAAATTTTAACAGTTACACAAAAAACTATAATTTCCCTACCACGCTACATCACGTATCACGCGCCAGGTCATAGCCATCTTTAGTAGAAGGCCGCGGCCTTAGATATGTCAACCCTGCACACAAGGGTCATTTTAACACTTCTTTTAGATCTTCAAAGGCAATTGCTGTACCTGATTCGTTATTCTGCCCTATACGCCGGCGAATCAGGGGAAGTCGCTGCTTTTGGCGAGACAAAATAAGTGTTAATGACCCTTCCTGACAGGGTTGCCAGATCCAAAGCCGCGGCCTTGTACTAAAGATGGCTATGGTCAGGTCCACTTCTCGTAAAGAGGACCAGAAAACACCTTTTTTCGCCGTTTTCGGACGTTAGAAAATATGCTTGAATTATTAGTGGCGAACCTGAGATGCGTGTAAACGAGTATAACGTTGTTTGAATGCTATTCCTAAGCATATATCATTTAAGCACGCTGAGCGGTTTTCATATAAACTTGCAACGGCCAAGTTCTGCACATAGCTCGAAGCCAAGGACAGGCTGTCACCTGAATATTTTACATTTACCGACGCAACGGGAAATATAATTTAAACGAAATTTACGTAAAGATTTGGGTTAAATAAAAAAAAAAATACTAGGAACATTTATACGAGAATTGCGGAGTAGAGACATGCAAAATTCGCGTTATATTCTGACAACTGGCTAGGCGCCAATTGACTATAGGCTCGTTTGACGTATCCCGCTGGCCGATATTATTGTGACTTGCCGCGGAGAATCCTTACACGGTAGAGAGACGTAACACACGTTTAGGAAAGTGAAGTTTAGTCTGCTACCAAATGATAACGCGAATTTTGCATGTCTCTAGTGCGGAGCAGTAAAAATTTTAATTTGGTTAATTTTACAATATCACATTTAACAACCGTGACATGTAGAATGTAAACAACTATTATTAACTTTCACGAAATGCATCAAGTAGTTTGCAATAACGAATAAGTAGAGATTAAATAAGGCAATCCGGGTTAGATTCCCGCCGGGGTCGCTTCCCAGATTTTCGCGTATGGGAATCGTGCCGAACGATGCCATTTGTCGGCGGATTTTCTCGGGGATTTCCCGTTTCCTCCGCACCTTCATTCTGGCGCTGCTCCATACCCACCTCATGTCATCCGCCACCAACGCTAAAGACCTCGGTGTTAAGCGCTGACCCAAATCTCTCACTCACTCACTCCCACACACGTGTTGAAAAATCTGAAGTACCGAATTGGCACACCTTGAAAACGTGCCGTAGGCGCATTACAAATTATGCATAAGCCCATTTTATTAGGAACGGGGGAAACGTATTGCTAAATTATATACGTTCCTATATTGCATCCGAATGAGAATACGGACGTTCGCGTTTGTAATTACATTTTTATTGAACAAATAATGCACGGCGATAGCTTTGAAGGTATAGGCAGTTGTGGAATTTTATGTATACAATTGTTCATGAAAATTTCTGAGCATAAAACTAAGGAGATGTGATTGCGGTAAGGCCAGGTATCCCGCCTTTATAACAATGGCCTATGTTCAATATTCTGTGTAGTTTTTCCCGCTTTTCGGATGAGGGAAACACTGCGGACGCTGTGATTGGCTAGCAAGCTATATCGGGCCACTCACACTTCCCTGCCCCCTTATTCCACCGTTCTTCAATTTTCATCTCACATTTTGCTAACAAGTTTCGAAAATTTACTCGGTTATGCGCACATCAAAATATCACCTCTTCACGCAGGGGTCAACGGATTTTCAACTTGCGACAGTTTCTTAAAGGGTTAATTTGTAACGCAGACATTACTATTTTATTTTCATAAAGTGAAGTTTACACACTTTATACGAATGTGAAACATAAGATTCCATTTTTTTATGCTTTCGTAACTCCTTGATTTAGTTTAAAATACACTGACTACAAACAATTCCGTGCACCCAAAGGTAACAAATGCAGACCTTTAAGTAACTACTAAAGAAAATATTAAACTTCTCAGAACAGTAGTGTTAATTTAGTGAATTTAAGATTTATATTTGTTCACACAGTAATATTACTTGCTGCTATTAACTTAAAAAATATAACGAGTAAATTAAAATTTTAAAACTGTCACAATAAAATCATGGATGACGTTACTGTGATAAAACATGATCTGAGGTATCTTAAACTATTAGTAACTTTGATTACAATCATTTCAATATATTCAATTTTAAAATTTACGTTTACATATAACTAAATTTGGGGTATATAAGATTATTACCAAAATATACTTTTACTATTATTAGCCTCAACTTATTCCTATGTACACATAAACCAGTAGATATATTGACTTGCAGTGATTCGTAGAAATTTCGTTTCTTAAATAAAAGTGCTTTAATAGTAAAAATTTAGATGCTCATATTTTAAAATGTGAAAAAAAAAATACGTTGTAAAATGTATTTTGTTTTTTTCGCAGACATATTTGTAAGTATAAAGCCGTATTCTGAAGAAAATTGCAGTGCCTGTAAATTTTTAATTCAGATCTCAGGCTGACTGAGTAAAGGACGTGTTTGTCTCAGAAGGAGTAGGACACTTTTTCACCAGGTATTTTTTTCATTCCTAGTGAGAATGCAGTGGGTTTTCATGGAAAGTATTTTAATTAAGATTTGCTTACTATAGAGCACAGCGTACGGCTCCCTAGGCATGTAAATAGCTATGCGACAAGTTCAGTAATTGCGTTCAAATTTATGTCTCAGAATTATTTTAAAAATATTTACGTAATACAACAATTGTTAAGTTGGAATTTCGCTGAATATTGGTATTCCATTGAACTCTGAGGATATTCGCGTTATTTCTAGTCCCTTCAATACGAAGCCACCTCGTACGTGGATGCCATGGAAGGACGCCCATTTGAGTGGACGACCGTTATTATGTTTCCTTTCGGCTAGAAAATTGAGTATAAATAATTCAAACGTGCTGAAGTACTGTCCGGAGAACAATGTCCTAACAGACTCAATGGAATAAAAGAAACTACAGAGCGAAGTTTTTTAGTAATATATAGTTGTTAACTTTACCGAACTAAATAATAATATAGAAAAATTTAAAACCATATCGTATACACAATTACTATCGTTATAAAAGCAGAAGTTTCCTCTTGATATGTTCCGGTTTTACTATACTAGTTCAAATAGCGGTTTTAAAAATATAACAGGTTTACAGATAATTCACAAACGCACTTACCCATACACGAATATCACTTTTTAATTTTTACAAGGTTCATTTGATAATAAAAGTACGTACAACTGTAACGAGGGAAAAAACCGACAATTTTTTAATAATTAGATATGGCAACATATGTATATGATGAGTATGAATAGTAGTTAAGTTGCCCTAATATTTTAATTATAATTATATTATACTTTAAACGAATGAATGCTGTTCTTGCATATATTTATTTCGTATGTTATGATAAATAAATATTGTCTTGGCATGAGGAATAAAAATGAAAATAATAAACGCCGCGCGGGAGACGGTGGCCGGTGGCGGCCATTGACAGCTAGCTGGACTGTGATTGGCCAAAGGAGTTTAGGCGAGGTTTGCTGGCCGGTGCGGCAGTAGGCGCTAAGGCGTACTCGGTAGGAAGCCACGGAGGAGACCGGGTCACGTGTCGTGAGCACGCAACACAGTGAGTGCTTCGCCTGACCAGCTGGGCCGTACGACGGGGGTTGATCCGGCAACTGCGCGTCTTGAGGGCCGACGGTTTGATAACTTTAAATTTGAAAAGCTGTTGTTCCCCGGAGAAAGAGAGCATCATTTGTGGTAGAGCGGACGATATACGTACACTCTTCAGCCGTCTCTAGTGCTCACCAAATGAATTTGCCGTGTTTTATTTATGAACATTAAGAATATCATTCAATTTGCATTTTACCGTTGAAGTTACACGAAACGGGAACTAAAATAACCTACTAGCGGTTAGCAGAAGGCTGGGGTTGTGTAAACAACTGTCGCCATTTTAATATCATTAATATTCTCTTTGAACATGTAAGTGCATTATTGTTTTTATGGTAATTTGTATTACTGTAATTTGGAAAATCAAGGTTTTTTTCAGTGTGTTCTAAAATTTGTGATTTTAACATTTTTTATACTTGTGCCAAACAGAAAGTTGCGGGTACAATTTGTTGGTATGTACGTTAGAATACCTGACAATAGAATAAATAGGATGACCCAGTTTTAACATACCAGTCGTTGTTATGGCTTATCTTTCGCACGAAATCTTTCGGGTAAAAATGTGTTGTAGGAAGCTTGAAGGATTGATTGAATTGTTGGACCTACAATGTCTGGAAACTGTTGGAAACGAAGTAAATGACGACAACTTTATACTGTATAATGATTACTGTTGTTGATATGACTTACGAACTGTTCAGGTCTGATCAGGCTGATTACGCTAAGCACTAAGAACGGCAAGGATGCGATCACCGAATGCATAATCGCCGTAACACTCACAGCACAGAACTTAATTCAACGTTTTGCTGGAGTGTTCCCCTGCGTAACTTTGAGATCAGTGTCTATTATTTTAAGGCGCATAAATAAATAACAAAGTGTGGGTTGCCAGACTTCACCAATGTAAACAAGATGTTGCACCTTAAATGAATGTTAATACACACGTCCATGCAGCAATAAATGTTTACAAACAGACAAGGAACTGAAAATTGTAATTGCACGTAAATATTTTGTCTGTAAATTTCTGCTCGGAGGATATTTACGACCTGAATTGTAACAGTCACGACGTGCGAACAACTCGAGCTCTAACTCGATATATTATTATATAGGCTGTCAGGTTATTCGTGGATTTGACTAGTTTATATGTGACAAAACCAAGAAAAAACTACTGTTTCGTGTAAAATCGTCAGGCCCTTAGTTTACGTGAAAATTTATTTTAAATTTCCAAAAGTCTGGAAAGTTGAAATGAGCCGTAAGATATTTCGTAGATATGGAATGCACCACGTGAACAAAGAAGTGACTGAAACTAAACAGAAAATACTCTTTGGTTAAAAGTCACCAGGCTCTTAGCTTACGAGATAGGTCCAAAATACCAGTGTGTGGGAATGTAGGGTAGGTTGTTCATACTACCATGACATTTTCCACGTAAACAAAGAGTATTATGACACCGTACCAAAAATATTTTCTACTTTGTTATTGTATCAGATTCCCTTGGCACAAATTGTAACCGCGAATTACCTTACATGCCGTATTGTATCTTGTAATAAATGGACTAATTCTCACTTATGCTACAAATCACTTCACGAGCACATAGGTGTTTGCCGGAATGATTAGGACTAGTAATTATGGCCGTGATCTATAATTTATTCTGCTTTGACAACAGTTCATTCTTTATTCCTAAAAGAGAGCAGATATGGAAAAACATTTTCACAATTTAGTTAATAATGGTTTTTGTTTGGTACTTAGAGTAATTTTTCATATTGTATATGGCTAGATAGTTCATTAATACGAATTTATTTAATTGCATAATTAGCTGAAACCATTGGGAGTTTTGACTTGAAAAATTAATTAAGACAGATTTTAAATAAACTGTGTTACAATTTTCCGATGTCTATTCTCGTTCAGTATTTAAAAAATGACTATCGCAGAAGCAGTATAAATAATGGATCATCGACTTAAGAGTGCGTGGTACATAAATAAATTCTTAAAACATCAATTGATTTCTACGCTTTTTTCGAAGCCAATATGGATAAAATAATAAATGACAATCCTAGATGATGGTATTTTGCAACTTTATAAGTAAATATTTATCCAAAATTTCTAACTCGTTACGCGTGATCTCTTGCGCCGCAATTAAATGCACGAGGTTCCGGCGTCAGAGATTGTGCCTCAGAAGTTCATAACACTGGAAACAATTTCGTTTAAAACGTTAGCTGTAACTATTGTCTAGGATTGCTATTGTATATTTTTTGCAAATTGGCATCAAGAAACTTACAGTTATAGATTAATGATTTTAGCGTTGAATTATGTACCACGCCCTCTTAAATACGACAGTGGAAGAATGACCGCAGTAGTTAAGCACGTGCCAGAAAATTTCGCTTCAAGGCTCTACAAAGACGGACACGTTAAGTTTACAGTTCCATTATTTATGGTAGCACAAGAACCAAGTCAATCTTCGGGTTTTGATGCTATTGTATGGTTTATTCATACGATGTAAGTTGTAACTTTATAAAAGTACGTATGATGGTAAAAATATATTAAACAATAGATTTAACGAACATATATTCAGAATAATATTTTATTTCAAATAAAAACATTACAAAATCTTACTATACAATTTAAAGTCACGGTGCAGCGTAAAGTAAAAAACCAAAAATACGTTCAGTTAACTAAACATTTAGAAACCCTTAGGGTGAATGTGTTTGGATCGGACGGCTTTGATGCTGCAATGCTGGCTCAGGACCGTTGCCACTATAAGTAACAGACACGGCTTGGAGTCAAATAGAAAACGGCTTTACTGTTCACAGAACCACCTTTGACCATAATTTTTCTTACGCATTTTTGATACTATGCGCTGCTTCAAAGTTTCCGTAACTAAGCATTTAAAGCTGTTTTTTTTAATGAAGATTATTTTTTAAGGCATTTATTCCAAACCATGCCATCTTTCATAAACAAGACCATTGGCCACGCAGTACGTTACACTATGTTTGTAATCCAATTCGTTGAGGTTTTATTTATTTGGTGTTGGCTGTGACTAAACCATTTTTGTCTAGATATTTCAATTTTTTCAGGATTGGTGGACTTAATAAATTGGATTGCAGAAACCTCGTTGACAAGAGCAAGTAAATGTTACCAAAATTGTCAAAAATTATTTAAAAATCAAATATTGACACCAGTGATTTGTCTTGGTTTCCGTTGTATCCATTATGTTTAGTAACAAATAATTTCTTCTATATTCTTTTGTATTTTTAACAGTCGGTTTTATTTCCACGCTGTAATGTACTGTGTTAAAGTAATCCTCTCATTGAGCTTATACTGGTTTCTATACATTAGAACGTAACAAGTACTGACTTAACTTTTTAGTTTGTACATGTTTAGTGACAGATGAACTATAAACTTACATTAATTGAATTAGACATAAACATATTTACTAACTTACATAAGTAACATAATCTACAGCGAGTCAGGATGTCTTTTCGTCACACTTATAAATGGTTTAGAATTTTTTGAATTTATGAAAATGAGACACTATCCGTTATTTGAGTAAATTGTGTGAGTATAATGATAAAAAATTGCACGGTTCATATTATGAAGTCTATTTACTACCCTAACGGGCATGTTTTTTGTGAGTGCAAGTTAGTTAGTTTTTATTTTACCGTCTATCTATCTTTGAATTTGACTTTCCAATATATAAACCTATATGTATTTTGAAAAATGTTTATTTGACGTACATTTCATTAAACGTATTGTGTACAAGTAGAGTAGTTTTTGGTGAAAGATTTAATGTTATTTTATTGCTGCGAAACATCTATAAGCTGTAAGGCAAGAAGTTTTTCTTTCTGGGTGAAATCTCCGGTCGTACCAAAACGCTTTTTAGAAAGTCGTGTTTTCACTCACCTACCTTTCCACCGCAGCAAGAAGCCGCGAAGCTGTGTCCTTGCCCAACAAAGGTTTGTTTGCACCTACCTGCAACAAAAAAAGAGAGGACCTTCGTGAAAGGACAGCCGCGACACATCCACAGGGGGGTGGTTGGTTGGAGGTTTAAGGAGGTTGAAAAAGGAAGGGGAGGGGGTAATCGTTAGTTTGAAGGCGGGCGGACCTAGGTTACAGCTGACCTACATTCGTACACCGGGTCGATGGCACGCCATAGTTTCCGTCTGCGTGCACCAGAGTTGCAGGCTCGCAGCTGTCCCCGAGTGAAGGACCTCCTTCCATTTGCACATTGTTAGGAACACTAGAATCTCGCGGGAAAAGTTTGACTGTATGATAGCCTCCAACGTGCTGTGTTTATAACACTGAGAGTTTTGTATGTGTACTTGCTTTCGTTGAAGCCAGAGGTGTGTGTGGTAAAGAATTCTGCAACAAATTGTTTCATTGCTTTGCGTGCACGTCTATACATCTGTTTCATGGTTGTTCGCAGAGTGGATTTGTGCGGAGGCGTCACTCATTTGAATATGCCAACCAAAGATGTTAGAAGGGTTCAGATGAAGCATGTCGCCAGGAGTGTAACCAAGCAAACGCGTGACGTGACTATGTACAAAATTGCCGACTAATTAAAATTTTGAGGAAATATTAATTACGTGGTGTGTAAACAGGTCTATAATATATAGTTTTCAACCTAAAACATCAATTAAAGAGCAAAATACATTCATTTGCATAAAAAATACCAGCCTGACGTATACTTTTGAGGTTAAAGCAGTATGGCGACTGACTAATATTCTGACTAACTCATCCTCCTCTTTGCTTCACTCACCTCGTCCTCATTCCCATCTTATGCTACCCCAGTGATGCCAACTAGAACAAAGTCACTTTTACACCACAATTTTGTGATTTGCTAGTAGAACCCCGAGATATTGAGAGTTAAAAACACCCGATCACCTGCTATGAACCAGAGGTGCAGATGCACACGTAAGACATCGAAGTAAATTGTTGCAAAATTATTTTCGCTAAAATTCCCGGGCTCTAGCTATCATTTATTTGAAGCTCTATTTATCTTTATTCAAGGTAAGGTAAGTGGGCTTTATGTCTCGTCGACAGCGAGGTCATTAGAGAGAGTGAGACACGACTTGGTACAGTGGCAGGAGCTGAGAGAGGAGTCGCCCATGTCTTTTGTTAAGGAACCATCCCTTAATTCCCCTGGAGAGATTTCGGGAAACCATTTCTCTATTCAACATATCCTGTTAGAACTGTACAGCATTAACCCAGAAGATGTGTGATTTGTCCAAAACTGTTCGTACGTGTCACAAATTGCATAATCCTACAATAGTAGGCTAAACGACTCATGTTATGCATAAATGAACCAAGCGCAATTTTATTATTGTGAAGTTAGTAGCAAAGCTGTGCATTTAAAACTCTCATTCATTAATAACCGATATGTACTACTATAAAATAATGTTCTGTAAGACTGCCATAAATGCGACTGGAATTGAGTGGCATTGTTTGACTTTGAACCTATATGTTCTTAGATGCATCAACTTTGTTCTTTAATGCATGACGTGGTTCAAATATGCCACACTTTATTGAAGACAATATTGATTGTAAAATGTTTTCGCTATTTCCCAGTGTCTCTACGCATGGTGTTGCAGAACTCTGTACCTAAACTCCAGAAACAGTATTTTCGGGTCATGTGAATGGATCCGGAAATATCGCGGTTTAAATGACCTGCTGGCTTGACTGTACATACGCTGGCACGAGCTATTTTTGTTTGTTGGCTACTGCTCCAGCGAGTTTATCTGACACGTTAGCGCGGTAGTCAGTGAATGTTTTCATCAAGGTTTGTTATTGATAGGGACCTGAAAAATTCACTTTTTCTTTTAGGCACAAGCCAGAACTCCACGAACTGTGAGTTCGTGTCACTTTCGCAATTGGCTTTTGACATAATTTTACACCTAATAATAAACATGTAACTAAATGCAGGCCCATATCACTTTATAGGTTTTTCGGGATAAAGTGAGCACTAAAATTTTAATCTTTGCAAAATATCACTGGTCTTTGATGCATATAATTCGCCTTTAACAATAGTTGCCTTATAGCTTGTGTGGTTCGCAGCGAAATTACGCAATATAGTTCAGTGTATTTCCCTATTTAAATACATACCTCCGTGGAAGAAGGTTGGATGTAACAAATTTCATGAAAGCGATGTTAGAGTGGAATAACGTAGGTTGTTGGTCTTCGCATACGACCCAAGAGTCACCATAGAGATATTTTGTTTTTAAATCTTTTGTTTTGCCATCTCAATGTTGGCTTCCCCGGAAGAAAGTTGGATGTAATTAACAATGGCGGCTGCATCAT